>PVKA01007765.1:0-76282 GCA_004027165.1 Ctenomys sociabilis
TGAAAACAAAAAGCACAAAAGGTTCTAAAAGATTTTAGTAATTGTAAGGCAAACTCTAGCTAGATGCGTGAAAAAAAAAAAAAAAAACCCAAACAATACATAGTTTGCAAAACTCCAACAGCATAGAAGAGCGGTGGAAAGCTGCTGAACTTACTTTAAGAACTAGCATAAAGTTGAATCTTAAAGAAGTGTGTCAGCCGGGCGTGGTGGCGCAGGCCTGTAATCCCAGCACTCGGGAGGCTGAGGCAGGAGGATTGTTGTGAGTTCGAGACCAGCCTGAGCTACAAAGTGAGCTTAAGGCCAGCCTGAGCTGCATAGTGAGACCTTGTCTCAAAAAAAAAAAAAAAAAAAAAGACATAAAGAAGTGTGTCATGAGAACTCCAGAAGCCACTCCCATCCTTCACACAAATGCAACAATCTTGAAGAAAATGGTGGGAATCAAGCCCAGCAGTGCACTGAAAGACAAGGTCTGACTGGACCCGAACTTCAAAGATGATTCCGCAGTGAACAGTGTACGAGCTGGTGGATGTGGCCCCATGTGCCTGTGATCGTGGTGCTTGGGAGGCTGAGGGAGGAGGATTGCTGTGAGTTCGAGGCCAGCTTGAGCTACAGTACGAGTTCACTGCCTAGTGAGATCTGTCTCAAAAAGAAGACAAAATAAGCTGGGCATGGTGGCGCAGGCCTGTAATCCCAGCACTAGGGAGGCTGAGGTAGGAGGATTGCTGTGAGTTCAAGACCAGCCCGAGCTATAAAATGAGCTTAAGGCCAGCCTGAACTGCATAGTGAGACCCTGTCTCAAAAAAAAGACAAAATAAAAAAGGTGAAATTTATTGTATCGAGGAAATTAAAGAATCACATTGATACATAAGAAGTAACTGGGCACAGTGGTGCATACCTGTATCCCAGCTCTTGGGAGGCTAAGGCAAGAGAATCACAAAAGGTTCAAGGCTAGCCTAGGCTACATAGTGAATTCAAGGTCAGCCCGAACTCTCAAAAGTAAACAAATAAATGTAAAAGACACAAAAGAAAACGCAAAACAAATAAACAAAAAAATATTAAAAGCAACTAGCAATAAATTTAAACTCCATTCTTGATTTTTTTTTTTTTTTTTTTTGTCTTTTTGAGACAGGGTCTCACTATGCAGTTCAGTCTGGCCTTAAGCTCACTTTGTAGCTCAGGCTGGTCTTGAACTCACAGCAAACCTCCTGCCTCAGCCTCCCGAGTACTCCATTCTTGATTTTTAAAATAAAATAGAAAACCAAGAGGCCAGCTTTCTAAACTTGATCAGGGTAGTAACCCAAAGATATGCAATAGTAGCACTGATGTTCCCTAACTATACTCTTTGCTACTCAGGAGGTGGAGGCAGAGGAAACGTAAATTCGGGTTTGCGAGATAGCCAGTGGCCTAAAGCACCTGCTTAAGCAAGCTTAGGCAAGCACAGGGACCAGGGTTTAGTCCCCAGTACCACACACTGCATCAGCCCCCCCCCCCAGGGTGGGCTGGGCCACCCACATAGACCAGACATAGTGTCACCAGTGCTGAAGAGGCTGAAAACAGGAGGATCAGGAACGATGAGTTCAAGCTGCGTAGTGAGACCCTGTCACAACCAAATAGGACGAGGAGGAGGAGGAGGCAGAGTTGAAGAACTGTAAATTTGACCTGAGCTTGGGTAATGTGGGAAGACCCTGTCTCAAAAAATAAAAGTAAAAATGGGCTAGGGATACCCGTAATGGAGAGTTTGTTTAGCTTGCATTCATAAGAACCTTAGTATAATAATTCTAGGCACCAAAATAAAACAATAAAATAAAAATCATAAAAATAAAATGTGTAGGGCCCAGTAACCCACACCTATATCCCCATTCTTCATGTAGAGGCAGGAGAATTTTGAGTAGGAACCCAGCCTGAGCAATTTGACCACGAACTGTCTCAAAAACAGAGTATCAAGGAGGGAGGTGTAGGTCGGGCCTTCCTGGGTTTAACATTCAGTACTGAAGGGAGGACAGGGGAAAAGGAAGAGAAGGAGGGAGAGAATTTATTAGTCTACACGGAAAATAAGAAACTTCTGTATGTAAAAAGATACTAACAGCTTAGCAGCACAGTGCCTGGCCTGGCAAGCGCAAAGGCCTCAGTTCCATACCCAGTACCAAAAATAATAATACAAAAGATACCAGAAACAAAGCTAAAATATGAACAATAGCCTCGGAAAGACAAATATTTAATATACAGGTACATATTTAAAGCATTTACAAGTTAGTAAGATTTAAAACAAAAAATCCAAATAATAAACCTTTACGGAGACCTGAATGCAGAACGCCCCCCCCCCCCCCAGGGGTGCTGAGCGCTGGCCCCGCGCGGCGTTGTTTCCATCCCCAGGTCGCCCGGTGTGGACGGTCCCGGTCCCTCCGCAGGAACCTCGCGGCCCAAACCCAAGAAAAGAGACTCCTGTTTTCCGGTGTTCAGGGCTCTGCCGATTGAAACAAAACCACAGACTTTTGGCAAGAATCTTCCATTTAACAGTATGAGCAGCCCCAAGGGCTCTCGTGCTCTTGGCGGCTGTCGCAGCGGCTGTTAAATTTAATTGCACGGATGCTGCGAAGCTTAAAATCAGCCTCCTGAAAGGCAGGAGCCTGTGAGCAGGGGCGCGTCTCGGCCAGAAGGAGCTTCATCAGACACGTTTACCTCTAGGGGACGCGGGCAGCGGGGACAGCTGGAATGGGGAGGCTCTGTTTCGTTCAACAGCTGCTTAAAATCCCTTCGTGGAGGTGATCGGTACGGCCACCTAGAGGACTTCAAGCCAAGGAGGCCCCGGGGGTTCAGGCTTCCATGCTTGCTGAGTGCCCCTTAAACTGCGCTGCCAAGCGCGGACTCTGTGACCGCAGAGGCCCCCAACGTGTTTCACCAGCATAAATTCAGTCCCAAGCCGGCCAGCACCCCCAAGTCCCACGTATGCTAGGAAAGTAAAGCAGCAACAAAACCCCTGGATTCTCCGACCCTGGCCACACCCATGGGTTATTTCACAGGCAGCGGGTGGTTCTGCAAGATTCCAAGATGCTGGTACCAAGATCTGGGTCAGTATGTTGCAGGCAGCTGAGATAGAAATATTACAGGCAGACAGGGCCAGGCCTCGAAGGAGATAATAGAGAACAAGATTCCTTACAACTGTAAGAGAGGCAGATGCTCCCGCTGTGGGCCAGACCTAAAGACCAAAGATCAAACAAATGCTAAAGATAGGCATCCGTGACTGACCATCATCCTGAGGGAGCCAGAAGAATCATTGATCTGACTATATTGGAGGGCTACCTGATAAAGTCCTGTTTTGCTTTCATGCCCCACTGCTACCTGACTCTCTACCCCATTTTGTCCTGGACTTAATCAATTTTACCTGAGCGATGGTGCTTTTAATCCCATTCGTTGACCATAGTTTTGTCCCACCCCACATCCACCTAGGGAGTTCCCATCTTCTCCAGAACCTTAGTCCCACCTCACCGCATGGTTTTAATCTATAAAAGTCCCTGGAAGACACAGCTTCCTGGGGACAACCCGCACAGCCCCCCTCCTGTCCTTCTCTCTGACAGGAGCTCTCTTTCCCTCAATAAATATATTCTGCTCATAACCTGTTTGTTCCTACAATTCATTCTTTGGTTTTAGAGAACATGAACTCGTCCCAGGTACCTTTCAGGTCAGGAGATCATTTTTCCCCTATATCATTTGGAAGTTCCCTGTATCATTTGGAGGTTACCCACCTGAGATCAGTTTTCCTCCCTGTATCAAGTATGAGAATCCTTAGAAGCCCTGGGGTTATAGTTCAGCGGCACGGTGCCTGCCTGGCAAGTGCAAGTCCTGAGTTTGATTCCCGGGACCCCCCCATCCCCAAAAGAGAATCCTTAGAAGACAATAAACCTACTTTTTTTTGGTTTTTGTGCTTCTTTGGGGGGGGGGGGTTTGTTTGTTGGTTTTTGTTTTTGTGGTACCAGGGATTGAACTCAGGACCCTGCACTTGGCAGGCAAGCACTTATTGTGTTGTTTTTTGGGATAGAGTTTTTCTATGCATTCTGATGGCTGTACCTCTGTGTAGCCCAGGCTGGCCTGTAATTCAAAGTGATTCTCCTGCCTCAGCCTCCAAAATGTTGAAATTACAGGCTTGTGCCACTGTGCCTGGCTTGATTTTGCACTGTCAAAACACATACCTGAGGGCCAGCAAGATAACTCAGTGCAAGTCCAGGGACAGAGGTTCGACTACTGTTACCACATGCCATGTCAGGAAAGAGAGAGAGAGAAAAAAAACAGGAAACCATACCATATAGATCTTGAAATGATGGTCCTTGATTAGGACAGATTCCAGCCAACTGAATGCATCTGTAAATAATGTAACTCTGAAATGACAAAGAAAATGCCACACCCTGTGGCCAGGTAGGAACGACCCCCAGGCCCTGCTCTACCTGGCCCAGGCAGAAGTTGATAGAACTCCACTAACTTACCCACTACGGCTCCAACTTGTCTCTCCTGAGCTCCTTTGGGCATCAGGAGATACAGCATCAGCCCCTTGCCAGCTGGATTCTGGAAGTCGTGAGTACGAGCTGGATTCCACCTCTCTGGAACAAATACCTGAGGCCTCCAACTTAAGGGAAGAAAGGCTGCTCACCTCCGAGCACCCCAGAAGCAGCGAGCAGGAGACACCAGAGGTGGGGGCAGGGAGCAGACACTGTGCCCCAGGCCACAGCCCAGGCCCACCCAGACACACCCAGAGGGCTCTTTACTAATCTCCAGGGCATCTGTCAAGCCTATCAGGCTGTTGATCAGGATTAACCAGCTCTCTTCAGACCACATCCATCCACATCCGGCTGAAGAAGAGGGAATGGAAAGGGGCAGTGGTATGGCTGTTCCCCAGCTCCAGGGAATGGGAACCGTTGCAGTGATGGCCCACGGAGCTTCTGCCAAGCACCAGCCCTCGAATCCCTGCCCCCTTGTCCTCTTTTCCCAGGTTGGTAGCTGGCTCACAGTCATATGACTCACCGATGCCAGTGTGAGCACAAAACTTCTCTGGTTCCAAAGTCCCTGTCCTCCCTCACCTCTGCAGCAGCAGCAGCAGATGCCCTTTTCCAGCTGGGGAAAAACTGAGCTAACAATGATGCTTCATCTTTCAATAAACTGCAAAGCTTCACAAGTCAGGAAGCCAGGCATTGGTGAGAAAGCCGGGCTTGGCAAAATGGCCCTATGGGCTGCTCTTTGAGCACCAAGCACCATGCTTGGGGCAGGAGTTTGTCACCACTGGGCTGGCTTTGTCCCCAGAGTCCTGCTGAGCTATCAGGACTGTCCCCGTGATTGCATAACAAGTCAGAAGGCTGCAAAGCCAGCCCTGCCCCTGGGTTGCCTCCTCCATGGGCCCCAGAGGCAGGTGCAGTGAAAATCCAGAACAGGCCATCTGCTCCAGGACCTCGGCCTTGTCTGCAGAACTCGGACCTTCCCCAACAACACTTGCTTCTCCTGGCCACTGATATCTGAGGCCTTTGTCCCTTCTTCCTTCCCAGGGGCTCCTTCCCCAGAAATCCTGGAGACAGGGGAGGTCACTTCCCTACCCGCTCCATATCTGCTTAAATCCCCTCGCTCAATTCCAGCTTTCCCCTAAAACAGTAACGCCTCCACCCTCTGTTCTGCATCACCTGCTCACTCTTTTTTTTTTTCCTTGCAATTTACCACTGCTTCATCTGCTCTACTTCTGCTATCTTTATCCTGCCATCTCTGCCCTTCTGGACTGTGGTTTTCACCAGGGCAGGGACCGTGTCTGTGTTCACTACAGCCAGTGCCTGCTGCCTCAGTAAATATTTGGTGAGGGAGTAGACAGATCCCTGCTCCAGAGGGGAATAGTGACATCTTAGGGAAACCCCCCTACAAGGTTAAAGAGTGGCAGCAATTGACGCTAACAGCAAGAGCTTCACAGACAGTGGCTTGGCTCTAGGCCCAGCCAGGTGAGCTGAACTTCATCTCACCCAGCCTCATTTTGTGGTTGGCCACAGAGGGATACTGTTCACTGCCTTGGACGGCCGTGAATGGGCCAGGCAGAATTGATCGAGCACTCATTTATGGATTCCTCTGAGGGAAGGACCTATGGATCCACAACTTACTGGACGCTTCCTCTTGGAGATGCACTGGAATTTCTTATAGTGGCAGCTCTGGAAAGGCAGTGGCTAAGTGTTTCTCTAGCATTGTTTCTATAGCATACACCCAGGGCACTTGGCGAGTATGAAGAAAGGAAGGAGACAAAGAAGGGAGGGAGGGAGGAAGAAAGGGAGGGAAGGAGAGAGGCAAAGAGGAAGGAAGGAAGGAAGGAAGGAAGGAAGGAAGGAAGGAAGGAAGGAAAGAAAGAAGGAAGCAAAGGGAAGGAAGAGGGAGGGCAGGGAGATGAGAGCCAGAGAAGGAAGGAGAAATAGAGGAACTTGCAAGGAGCAGGCATGGGCAACCACTGGGGAACCACATAGAAGGCAGCTCCTGTCATCCAAGGGAAAGAAAATGGCAGGAACACAGGTGACATTTCAGTAGGCGAACTGTGCTTACCATCTCGAGTGTACCGTAGGAAACAAGGATAGGTGTCACCTACACAACCTGACAGGGAAGATCCTGCTCACTGTGTTCTGTCCTCTGTTTTTCCTGTTGTTTCTTAACACCAGCGATGACCTGGGTGTAGGGACCTGGGCCAGGGACTCCGGCTCTGGCTGTATTTCCTGCCTGGTTGCACTCTTGGTGTTTCCACCGTCTGGGATGCGATGATGGGTGACAGGTGAGGGATGATGGGTTGAGGAGGCCACTGGGTGAACCTAGGGCAAAGAGGAAAGGACCTGGGGTGGAAGTGAGAGGAAGGTGTGCAGTAGACAGGAGACAAGAGGTGCTATGGCCATGTCTGCCCATCCTCAAAGTCCACATGTCACAGGCATGGTCCCTTGGTACTGTCAGAAGCTGGGGCCGCCAATACAACGCAGGGCCTAGTGGGAGGCTTTTGGTCCTGGATGCTCTTGAAGGGACAGTTGGTCCCTGGCCTGTCCTCTTGTTCCCTTTCCTGTTCCTGACTATGCCATGAGCAGTCCTACTCCAGCACATGCTCCTGCTAAGGTTTGAGCCTTACCACAGGCCTCAAAGCAACAGGGCCCATGGACCATGGACTGGACCCCGGGCAACAATGAGCCAAGGAAGCTTTGCTCTTTACGAGTCAATGGTATCCGCTACTGCTTATGGTAACAGAAAGCTGACTGGCCCAGGAGGGTGGATGGCGAGAATGGGGCACTCTGAGCCACCAGGGATCCTTGAATCACAGGAAGGTCTTGCTCTGTGTCTTGGTTACCTTTCTCTCTTTGCTGGGACAAAATACCGACACCCAAAATTAAGGAAGGCAAGGTTCATTTGGCTCATGGTTTGTGGGGGTTTCAGTCCATGCTCAGCTGGCTCTAAGACAGAATGCCGCATGACAGAGGGCAACAGTTCATGGCAGCAGAAAACAGCAAGAGTAGAAGGGGAGGAGCAGGGGCAGCAGCAACAGCAGAGGGAGCTGGCCTCTCCTGTCCTTACACCGCATCCAGGCTATCTGTCACAGGCAGGTGTTGCACTCACATCCATAACCCCAACATTGGACCACGAATTAATCACAGACTCTAGAAGCCTGCCCATGATTGGTTGAGGCTTTGGGGGGACACCTAGATGCAAGCCATAACCTTCTGGCTCTTGAAGGATTTGGCTAGATGGCAGTGGAGCTGTCGAGAGCCATCTGCACAGAGCAGGCAGAGTGTGTGAAGCAATGGAGTCCTGGTGCAGCACATCCCTGGGGGACGCATCTGGTGTGTCAAGCAGAGTGAAGAGGGAAGATGGTGACAATAATTGAGCTGTCAGCAGGATCTGACGCCCTGGCCCAAGGCAGTGGGGAGCCACTGAAGGACCTTAGGCAGAAGCACACATCAGAACCCAGCACCTGAACAGCACGTGGCACTGCAGAGCAGCTGGAGAAACATTTCTTAAAGGGTGGCTCAGGTTGATGCTGTGGAAAGATCATCTAGCAGGAGTTTGGGGGTAGAGCACAGAGGGCCCAGGGGATCAGGAGACTGGCCACCCATCCTTGTACCTCAATATGGCCAAAGAGGATGGGCTAGGAGAGAGAGCTGCAGGGCAGATTTAGATATATTCTGAGCAAAACTAGGGATTGTTGTGGTCCAGGACAAAATCAATGAAGACCACAGAAATACAAATTTGTTTGCACCATCCTTGCACTATTAGCATTTAGCAGTGTGTGTGTGTGTGTGTGTGTGTGTGTGTGTGTGTGTGTCTTTTTGAGTCAGGGTCTGGCCTTGAGCTCACTTTGTAGCCTAGGCTGGTCTTGAACCTGCAATGATCCTGCTTCAGCCTCCAGAGTGCTGGGATTACAGGTGTGTACCTAGTCTATAGTTAAGAGCTAAACTTGGAATCTGAGTGATAAGCACAAAGGTATGAATCTTAAATGTTTATGTTTAGTCCCTTTTAATACCTAATGCAGAGTACAGTTTGCTTCCTTAGTCCTTGAATAGGAAGCAATCAGAAGCTGCCATCGTCTCAGGCCCCAAGGGCCTGACAGCACCTCCATGACCATGGCTCTGGGATGTAAAGGTCCAGAGGAGTTTATATTTGTCATCTCATGGAAATGTTATTGGTGCCAATAAGTAAATTTCAATCTACCCCTTCCAGTGCAACCACAGCAAGAGTAAAGAGACAAACACGTAGCTATAGCTGTGGGGAGCCAGAGGACTATAAGTCCAGTCAGAACAATGGCTGACTGGAACAGTGACTATTTTTTTTTTGTACTGTAGATCAAACTCCTGTCCTTGCACTTGCCAGGCAGGTGCTTATGCTGCTGAGTTATCTCTCCAGCCCTGGAACAATGGCTGACTGGAACAAAGGCCAAGACCTGGCCCAAACCCAGGTTTTATTAATTCATGAAGAGGGGAGCGACTTGGGGTTGAGTGACTGAGAATTGCAGTAAGTATGCTCTGTGAGCTGGGCTAGATAAGATCCTTGATAGCACCTCTGCAAGGGCAAAAGAGGCCTGCAGGAAGAGCCCCAGATTCCCTTAACAGGTGGCCTCTCCAAGTTTGGAGGAATTTGCATAACACAGTTTGAGGAAGTATCTTGTTTTTTGGGGTCAGTTGCCCCAACTTTGAGGACTAACCTTCATGTCCCCAGTATCAGGTCATCACCAAGTTATTCTGGAGGCTCAGTTCTAGCAGACAGTGGTGTCTCTTGGCCCACCTCAGGCTTGGCAGCATGGAGCTTCAGGTGGGCATCACCTCGTCCCCTTGGCTAGACCCATTAGCATTTCTTTATTATTATTATTATTATTATTATTATTATTGAAACACAAATAGCAATGAGACAGTTTCAAGACAAATTAACAGGACAGATTCGATAAATCAATACATTGCAAAATGTTTTCGTAGTGTTTTGGTGTCGTACAAGGTACATACATGATATTATACTTACAGGCATTATTATAGCAGATGACTCTAATCAGTGAATGAAAAGAGTGTAGCTATATATTTATCTTATTTTTATAGCTGAATTATATCACAGATTCAATAATTAATACTTTCTACCTTGTTAGCTCCCTAGTATTTGTCCATAGTACTAGAAGCCAACATAATATCTTGTCCAACCACTATTAGTACAAATCTTGCTTCTCATAGAATTATGCAGAAGCACAGCATATTTATCCTAACTGTACTGTTTATACACACACACCATGATTCTTCTTTTGTATACCCCATTCTTTTTTTGTCTAGATCTGTCAAGATGTCCATCACATGAGGAATGGTTGAAAAAGATGTGGTATTTCTATATGATGGAGTATTACTCAGCTATAAAGAATGATAAACTTGAAGCATTTATATTGAAGTGGATGCCATTTGAACATATACTCATAAGTGAAATAAACCAGACACATATGTGCAAATATTGTATAGTCTCCCTATACAACAAAAGAAGAAATACAAATAGAAGTGTACAACAACAACTAAAGACAATTGAGTCAGATAGGGCAAACTGAATGGCATATGCTGCAGGGTATTAATCAGCTTTTCTTCTGGATAGTTAATACCCTAAGTTCACAGATCAAAATTGGAGAAATAGAAGAGCTGCAAGGTCAGCCAACATTTTGGCCCTAGCCTCTCAAGGTCAGCGAAGACTCAGGGCATAGGAGAACCTGTACTGTAACATCATGAAACTCAGTAGTGCCCCAAATTTTCTGATCAAGGAGATTATGGAGCCACAGAGGAAAGAGATCAAAGTTCTATAGTGTGCCTGGGGAGAGTCACATGGAGAGAAAACTTTCTCTCAGGCTCTCTCTGAGAGCAAACTGGTCAAGCATTGGCCATGACTCATCCACATGGATGACACAGACAAAGGATTTACAGAGTAATAAGGTACAGGATTACAAGATAAACCCTGAGGGGACTTCATTGATCTTATCAGAAACAAAAGCTACATCTTTTGGTATATAGGTCTTGATCTATCTTGGTCTTAACTATCCAGCAGAAAAGTATAAAAATGAGGTATATAACATGGGGCCATAATAACAATTTGAGCTGTAAATGGCTCTAGTCAACAACTTCTTCAGATAACTCACTATTATTGTGGAATGCTGGACTGTGTTGGATTGTGTCACCGAGTTCAGGCACCTAAACTGGTTTAATGACAATGGAGTGTTCATCTTTTTTTTTTTTTTTTTTTTTTTGGCGGAACCAGGGATTGAACTCAGGCCCTTGCGCTTGCCAGGGAAGCACTATTCTACTGAGCCATTTTTCCTGCTCTCCATTTGCATTTCTTAAGGCCAACTGTGGGAGTAGAGTTATCCTATGCAGCTCTGTTCAGATCAATACACGAATTAGGGCCAGGCTTAGTCAACATGGAGACAAATGGCTTCTTTCAAGAACAACTGGCTGGTGGTCCTCCACAGTGGGCAGCTGAGAGCTGTGGAATGGAGTTCTGCCACACCCTGGAATTGAGAGTGCAGCCCCTCATTTTCCAGAGGGGGAAATGGCTCTAAAACCCAGCCACCTGGTGCCAGCTGCAGTCACTCAGAGAAGGGGGGAAGACCAGAACCCAGGCCTCTGGGTACCTGGCCTAGTGTGCATGCCCTGCCCCTTGCAAGGACTGTGCTTTCAGCCCTACACCAGCTGGGATGGCCCAAGATGCCATCACATCCACACTTCACCCTCAGCAGAAACCACGGGGGGAGGGGCACCACCCAGAGGCCACCGTCAGCCTTGGCGACACCCCACACACCTGCACACAGTCAGAGAGGTCCTTGTTTTGGGCTTCAGTGCTTCTCCAGAGGCAGTGAGCGCCCACCTCTCCTTCCCCAGCCCTTTGCCTGCAGAAGCCTGGCCTGGATCAGCAGGTGAAGACCTGCTTGCCCTCTGAGACTCCTGTCCCCTGCAAGTAGTGTTTGCGACCAGAGGGAACTGGAGGGCAGGGTCAACAGGCTGAACCCAGGGGATGAGGGGTCCATCGAGGTCTTAAGAATCACCCCTTAGGGCTGGGGGAGCAGGGGAGAAGGGGAGAAAAGAAGAAAACGGAAGAAGTGGGAGAATAAATATGGCTCGTGGCTTGTCAAGCACTTTAAGGGCAAGCCCTGTGCTTTGCTTACAGTGACTTGTTTAACTTTGGGAGCAATCCTCTAGGAAAAACATTAGCATTCTCTTCCTTTTCAGGTAAGGAAACCAAATCCATGGGTCCAGGCCTCAGACCCAGGAGGTCTGGCTCCTGGGCTGCCCGTGGGTGGGGCTGAGGCCCAGGCAGGAGAGAAGGGTGCAGGGCGGGATTTGCCTCCTGGTGCCACTGCTTACCCTAGGTCTAGAAGACCCTCTGGTCTCTGCTCCGAGTTGCTCCTCTGTGAACCACATTTAGTCTTCAGATCGTCATGGTGGGCTACAACATCCAGCACAGCAGTAGGAGAGAGAAGGTAGAGGCCTTCAGCTCTTGGTCTTGTATAATCCCTGCAAGACCCCTTCAAGTCTGGTGGGCATTTCCCACATCCGAAGAATGAGGTTCCAGGAGTTTTCCAACCTTCCAAGGTCTAATGCTTCCTTAGGGTGGACAGTGGATGAACAGGATTAAAGGAAAGAAAGAGAAAGAAGGAAAGGAGGAGCAATGGGTTCTGGGAACCAGGGGAGGGAAAGGGAAGAGCAAGAGAGCTGGGCGAGGCATGCAGTGCACAGACAGAAGACACCCAGGGAGGCCTTGGGTTTGGAGCCTTAATCCTAGGAGATAGCCTCCCCAGTGAGCTCTCCTTTTGTTCAAGCTCATTCCTTTTGTAACACTGGAGGGAGTTTGGACTCCTGCCAAATCCCTTAAGGAATGATTTACCCCTTAAGCTTGACAACTCAGCACACAAAAGAGCTGCAGGTGTAGTTAAGGAAAATTCTTCATGTATAACACATCTTCCCTTTCCTACCTTAGAGCCACAGATCCATGTTATATAAATTTACTTATCCAGCATAAATTATTGTATAAGCATTAAGCAAAAAGTTAGAGCCAGGGAGATAGCTCAGTGGTACGAGCACCTGCCTGGGAAGTACAACATCCTGAGTTTGATTCCCGGTACCAAAAATAAAAAAATTTTAAAAAATTACATCATCATTCAGTATGACCAACACTTTCATGAAAAAAAATTTATTTATGACTTAGTCTACAATGTAAATTCAATAAGGCTTTGTAATCAAACACAACTAGTTCATGTATGCAGGATAGCACTTATGCCCATTTCTTACTGCTGGTGCAGCAACTTCGGACAAAGGATTTTACCATTTTGGAGGCAACAAATCCAAACAGACACAGATGACAGCAAAGCTTAGTTCCTTCTGGAGGCCCTGTCTTAGTTCCTTCTGCAGAGGCCTCCTGCCTTCTTGAGCTAATGGCCCCTTTGGCCATCTTTAAATCTACCCAGGCATAATGGCACATACCTGTGATCCCAGCACTCAGGAGGCTGAGGCAGGAGGATCATGGTGAATCCAAGACCAGACTGGGGTACATAATGGGTGCAAGGCTACCCTGGACTGTATATGGAGACCTTGTCTCAAAATACTAAGAAAACAAAAATCAGGTAGATCCCTCTCCCTCTCCCTATCTCCCCCTCCTCACAAACTGTGCCTCTGCCTTCACTCTCTCACTCAGTACATCTTCTCTAACTCTCCTGCCTCCTCTTTCAAGGACCTCCACAGTTATATTGGGTCGGCCTGGATTACCCCAATAATCTCCCCTTCTTGAACTCTACAATGATGTCTTCAAAGTCCTGTGCCCTAAAAGGTACTCACAGGTTCTGAGGATTAGAATGTGGACATCTTGGGTGTGTGCAATATTGTGTCTGCCCAGTATGCTACCTAAATTTCCTAGCTTATTAATATATTTAGACAGGGTCTCACTAGATGGTTCAAGCTGGCCTTCAATTCACTATATAGTCAAGGCCAGCCTCGAACTCACAGCAATCTTCTGGCCTCAGCCTCCAGAGTGCTAAGATTATACAAAGGCACCACTACACCCAGCTGAATTTCTATACTCTATTAATAGTTAATAAGACAGGCATGGTGGCACACATCTGTAATTCCAACACTGTGAGTCCAGTGGTTGAGAGACTGAGGCAGGATTGTGACAAGTTTGAGGCCAGCCTGGGCTATGTAGTAAGTACAGTTCTAGGCTGAACTACATAGCAAAACCGTATCGCAAAACAAACAAAAGCAAGCTTATGTATTTGAGCCCCAGAGATTGAGCAAGCATACTGTATCACCAAGCACCTCCTAGAGGAATCTAAAATCTGACAGAAGAGGCCAGGGCAGGTCACCAAAGGTCACCCTCCCTCCTGGGTATGAAGGGCTCTGATAAACTTTGCCTGATGTGACCCTGTACCTTTTCACCATTTGAAGTTACAGCAGGCCCTTCTAGATTTTGATGTGGTATTTGAATGTGGATTATAGTAAAAAGATGTTGGTTTTGAACCCTTTTTACATTGCTGGAAACCCATTTTTTACTGTACACTTCAAAAGAGCTGGCTAGGGTTCCCATGACCAGCTCTGCACTCTGGGGCAGCTACTTTTATGAAGAGTCACCTCTGTCAAGCACTCTTAGCCTCAGAAATCAACCCTTCAGATGTCTGAAGTATAATTTCTGGACAGAAGGGTGAACATGAAGTTCATATAAAATGTCAGGGATGTATGTCAAAGGAGGGGCAGGATGTGTTCTGTGTGTGTGTGTGTGTGTGTGTGTGTGTGTGTGGCCTGCATGTGTTCTGTGTGTGTGTGTGTGTGGCCTGCATGTGTTCTCTGTGTGTGTGTGTGTGTGTGTGTGTGTGTGTGTTATGGCCTGCTGGTGCAGCAAGTGGTGCCTGCGATCCAGCCGCGCTTTGCCTAAGCTTGCCAAGCAGGTGCTTTAGACTGAGCTATGTCACCGGCCTCTGGATGTATTCTTTGGGTCCTTTGGTAAAGCTCAGCTCCAAGAAGCCCCACAGGCGAGGTGTCCTGGCGCTGCGTGGAGGTGTCTCCAGGGGCATATGCATGCCTAGGGGAGCCCAGAGGGGCCAAGCCAATCTGTGCGTGGAGGGTTCTGCACTGGACCTGGCACTCGGAAGTGCTTCTGCCTGGCCCAACACCGAGGTCTCCTTGCTCCCTTCACCTGTGCTTACAGCCCTTATCCCTCTTATGCAGCACAATGCTGAGAAGAGGGGAGCCACAATTATCCTGCTGCAGTGATTTCTCATGCCCAGCTACAGATTTAGTTTAAGTGAAAATATTCCTACTTTGTAAAGATTCACACTGTCCGCATGGCTGGATTAAAACCAAGAGAAGATTTAAATCTGTTATTTTTCTACCCCACATAACTCAAAATAAAACCAATGCTAAACCAAGTCTAAATTAGGCACAAAAATTCTGACTTTTTTTTTCAGTTGGTGACTACTTTTGATTTTTAAAGATAAATATTAAATGCTTTAAAAATTATCTTTCCTGGGGCAACACCCATGATCTCAGCACTCTGGGAGGCTGAGGCAGGATGATAGCAAGTTCAAACCTAGGTGGGCCATTTAGTGACTTAGTGAGTCCCTGTCTCAAAAATTTTAAATTTTAAAGGCTGGGGATCGAGTTCAGTACAAAGGCTCTAGGTCTTCTTTCGGTGCTGGTTTTGCTAGTGTTTGGGATATAAACTGTTTTTACCAGAGTTCAGTGGATGAAAATGAGAAGGAACTCTTTATCGTGAATTCACAATGCGGTTGGTGGGTGTCGCACAGTCCAGAGGGGCAACCAGGCTCCTTGCTCCGATTTGGGTCCGGCTGAGTTTTCATGTTCTCCAAGTAACCAGTGAGATTGGGTAAGGTGTCTTACCACCATCCCTCTGTAAAGTAGAAACAACAGGATGTGCCTCATGGCTCCTAAGGACTGAAGACAATGTACCTTGCACGTGACATGACGTACTCGGTATCTCTCACCATTCCTTCAATTCCTCACCATCCAGCCAAACACCTTTAAATAGCTACACAGGGCAAGCCTGAGCAAATGTGGAAAAAGTTCTGGCCTCAGGGTTCACCATCTAGAAGGAAACTGGTTTCCAGGCAAGCGCAAGTGTCACAAATTACTAATTTCTATGGAACAAGGCTGTCATCATGGAACTGGGATAAAAATGGGTGTCAGCTCTGAAGATTCATAAATGTCTATGAAATTTCTTTTAAAAGTAATTTATTTGGTCTCCTGAGCATGTTTTTGTCTACTCTAGTACAAACACCCTTCACTCAAATGTGCAATTCATTCTGTAATCACACAATGATTTAGGAAGGTTGGGAGATATTTTTTGAAAAATATACCAGGAGGAAATTTTTTGACATATTCAAGAAAAAAAAAAAAAATGAAACCTGGCCAACAGCACTTCAGTATCCTTGGCTGCAGTAATGGCATCCTGAGCAGAGAAATAGTTTGTGTGGCTTGGTTGCAATGTGGTGTATGTGAATGTGGGTGTTTGGGAACTGGTTCAACGACTGGGGGACAGACATGCCTCCCAGACCGCTGGCCCATGTCATGTCCTGTGCCATGCTGTCCACCTGCGCACAGTACTGTCCTCATCACCTAGCTCAGCCCAGCTCTTCCTTCTCATAGGTAAGTTCCTCAACCCCTAGCATCTTCCCTGAAGGATGTTCACCACCCCGCTTGTTGACACCTCCTGCAGGTAGGAGTTTCCCTGGTTACCTACTGCCCTTCTTCAACTTTCTCCCAGCCAGTTCAAGTTCCTGAGATTATGATACTAAATTTGTGACAGCCCCAAGGGTCACACAATCACATTAATCTAACTTCTGGGCAGATAGTTTTATGTATGTATGGACAAAATACCTAATGATCCCATTCTTCCTCCAACCCCAGCTTAAAACTGCAATCTCCCTTTCAATACCCGAAACGCACTTCTCTTTTGCATAACCCACCCTAGCAGAGGGGAGGCCACGTGCACCAAACAAAGGGGGTATTAAAACTAGTTTATTTTTCTACTTAACTTTTAATAAATGAGAAGAAACAACAGTAGTCTGTCTCATAGAACATTTATGATACATAACAATCCATAAAGCCTCATGGTGAGGTAGGAACAGCTTTGGAAAATAACATAGTTGTAAAACATACAAAAAGGTAAATTGTTGCAGCACTAAGACATTTTCTCTGCATCTGCATTTAATGAGATGATAACTGCATTTCACTGTGCCAGGTCTGACCCAAAAGGCAGGCACGAACAGACACAAGAACAGCACATTATGGAAGTCTCATGAAGAGTCACACAAGACACTGATACATTTCATTGTGCTGTTTCAGGCAGAACCATACCCTGGCATTTGTGCCATATATATAGATATAGATATACCTATTTGTGTCCATATCTGTATCTATGTTCATTGCATGTTACATTCCCTTCAGCATCTTTTGGCCAAAGTCACTGAAGCATACAGTTTTTGGTTTAAAAGTTTAAACTGAATAACATACAAAAGGCTTTTGTGCCAGTGAAACGACTGCTAAATATTCCAGAGCTTGTTAGTAAAACAAAGAGCGTCACCACATTACTGGTAGAGCAACATCAAAATAGTGCTATTACAATTGCCATTTCAGAGGGGTGAAACGCTGTGTGACAATTCCAGCTTAACAAACAACAACAAAAATCCTTTCCACCTTCCCCAAGAGTTTTAACACTGTTTTGACAACTTAACTGAAAGTCAGGATTAAAATAAATATTTCTATAGCATAGAATTACTCTGTAAAATGATGCATGTCTGAACATCTTAAGACAGCAGATAATGACATGTTCATCAAATACTTGCTTTACAAAGTAGAAATCTTCAACTCAATACCACTTAGCCTATGAAATACTTCACACTGGGCTCCGTAGGTCTTTGCCCTCAACTTTCCAAAAAGTCAAAATTAACTGATGACACCAACAAGACACAAGCATGTTAACAGTCTTCTACATACTGTGATTTTTTTCAAGGTGCATCTGGAAATTTTCCCTATACAAATTACACACTCTAGGGTAGTTACTCAGCATTTTAATTTCAGCAAAATGAGGATTTTATCAGGTTCTAGTCCACATTTCTACAATATAATCTCCAGAAAGAACAAAAGGATCACACAAGAGAAAAGTTAACGATGGAGAATTTTCTCATCAGTAACGCTGCATTTAGCTGGAAAACTTTTCCAGTTGGTTTTAATTCAGTTATGAGCAGCACGTCCTTCTCACCAAAGGGACACAACAGACAAGTTTCTCAACACATTCTACACTGGCCTTGCTCCCAGGGAAGAGCGGGCAGGAGGGATGCAACCCTCAAACTGGTGCAGTGCATGGAATGGCATACTTAAATAATGGGTTTAAGTCTCCTAATGATTCAGGATAGTTCCCTCATATTCATTCTTTCAGGAATAAGCTATTATGGAAAAGTCACTTAAATCCCACAGCATTTAAATAAAAAACAAGTCTTTCTTTCTTAAGGATAATGCTAATATAGCTAAAAATGGGTTAGAAAGTGCATTATAAAGAAATAAATAATTGCTAAAACTCAAAAGGTGAGTCAGTGCCCACTGATTTTGTTGACAAAGCCTTTTGAAAAAAAATCCTATGGTACCACTGTTACACATAAGCTACTTATGAAGTATGAAAAATGAAATAATTAAAACCTGAAGTCTATAACCTTCAAAGCACTTTTGAAAAATTAGCCATAGCCCTTGTTCCACACTTACCATCCTTCAACACCCTCACCTGAGTGACATCTTCATACCTAGACGACACAGCACCTTTTGGACAGCCCAGAGAGCATTTGCAAAGAAAAACGCACTGAGTACAATGTATCCTACCAGTTATCCTGGCCAAGATTTTCTATAACATTTTTTTGTAAGATTCTACTAAAGTGTTAAGCCAGCCATCTACATGACAGTACAAATTTGTAGCTTTCTCTTCTTCTCTTAGGGACAGTCCTCAATTTCACGTTAAAAAAAAAAACACAACAGACTCAACCTTTTTTGCAAAAATTCAAACTAACTACCAGTGAAAGAGCTGAATTACACAGTATCAGATACAAGCATTAAAACATTAAGATGTATTGCAAATTGGCAGGTGATGGTTTTGGCCCATTATAGTAAATGTGAATTTACAAACAATGTTCTTAAATTACCTCATTGTCATTGGGGAAAAAAAAAAAATCAGCTGTTCTTAAATAGGCCCATTGCCAGCAATAGGCTTAGATTAGGAGAAAAACGCACCATTTAAGCACAAAAGACTATCCCTCTTAAAAGTTAACTGTCGTATCCCAATACTTTTAAGACCTATTAAGCAATGAATTATTTCAAATCCCAAAAAGGTAGCCATCTCAAAAGCTGTCAGCTATAAAAGTTACTGAAGTAGTCAGAATACCTCGTTTCTAGAAAAATAGAGCTATACATGTCTGATATTAGTATTCATTCTTTTGAGGACAAAATCTACATTTTTCTTTACAAAGTGTTAACTCTTAAAGAAAAATATAACTTAACACCTTTAAATAAGTGTTGAATCTGCAATCTACAGCAGTAATGAAGTAGCCAAGAATAATTTTTTGGGTGGTTACTGTGACATCTTACAAGATCGGCCCCGGGAGGGACTAAGCACATGACTCCCAGGATTCTTCATCCTTTCAAATTACCTTGCTAAGAATTTAATATGCAAACTGATTAACCATCTGAATTTCTTCTCTCAAGTCAGCTCTCAGCAATGCACAACCATCACTGTTGTGCTCAAAGCTGTTCGAATCCATTATTACCAAACAAATGTGAGTTGTTTTTTTTTTTTCTTTAAAAGCACAACTTGAAAGGTTAACATCCTGTATTATATCTTGAGTATACTTTCAGTTTGTTTCTAAAACCAATCTCCAGAAGTAATGCTGGTGAATATGTCCATGTTTCAGAAGAACTTTGGTTAAACAGGACGAACTGAAGTTCTCAGAATTTAGAGATGCAGTCTGAATGCTACACTGATCTCACACTGTTGGTGAACTTTCTCTCTTCCCCCATCTCCTTCAAGCCCTACTATAATTGCATCTGTTATCACGCTGCTTACTACTCAGCAACACAGAAAACAGAAAAGTAACTGATCTTATTTCCTGCTAACACTCATGAGTCACTCTCAAAGTACGGTGCCATTATGCTATGTAATATCAAAGGGCAGAAAGACATTCCTTAAAACATCAAAGGAAACACATTTGTTGATTTTAAAGATCTAGCAATTATAATTCTAACAAAATCCAACAATGGGGGAAAGAAAACCAGAGAAATTCCAGTAACGATTTTATTTATCCCCCTCATTTTTGTCATGAGAAAACTGGAAATCCAAAGTCATTGTTATATAAGGATTATACTTTCAACAAAAATGTAACATAGTGTTCAAACTGGCTTTCATTGATACTGTGTGCTAACAATCACAAAGTTGTAATATAGAACTCTGTTCTGCAGTCCCATTATGCTCTTACAAAAATAGAATTAAATGTGACTGGACAAGGACTTCAGGTACACTGCTTGGCAAACTTAGAATTTCAATGGAGTCTTTCTCCTCTTGCAGTTTAAAGCAAAAGTCAAACACCACCTGCTTTTCAGAACTCACAAAGATGATTCGGGTTTGTTTGGCACTTTCTTAACCTCTACCACCACCGCCGGGCTGTTTTCACCTTTAGTCCTCTTGGGTTTCTTCTCTAGATTGTCACTAAGTTCTAAACAAGAAATGCTAACTGACCGGACCTTTTCTGTATCCTTGCCAGAGTGCACTGGTGGCCGCGTCCCGCAACACTGCTTCAAAGCACACTGAGTTCTGCAGGCAAGTTCACATGGGACCACGCTGGACTTAGAGCCTACGCTAGCAAATTCAGGCTGAATGGTGGTAGCATGAATTCCGTGATTATGGAAAACGTCCTTAATGGTTTTAGCCACTTGCATGTAGGATGTCGGGTCTTCACATTTTATGTGAGCAGTGGCAATGATTCTGCTTCCCGCAAGTTGCCAAACATGCAATTCATGAACTTCCTCAACTCCTTCAACATCTCGTAGTTCTTTTATCAAATTTCTGATATCAATTTGTTTAGGAACAGTTTGCAGAAGAATAAGAGCAGATTCCTTAAGCAATGGGTAAGTTGTGTAAAAAAGTATACAAACCATGACAACACAAAGACTTGGGTCTAAATACAGCACCCAGCAAGGCCACGCCTCAGAAACTGGTGCAGAACGAGTACTGTTAACCAGTTCTACAAATGGTTTTTTGCAGGGGTCAGGTAAACACGGGTTCACACAGAAATCCCCTTCAGGACCTTTCCAATAAAGGTAAAAGAGAAGTGCATTTACTATGACAATCACAGACCCCATGGCATCTCCCAGCACGTGCAGAAACACGCCTCGCATGTTGAGCTGGCCAGCGGCGTCATCTTCCTCCTTGGCATCCAGGTGCTCAGGCTCTCGGATCAGATTCCCGTTCACCTGCACTTCCACTGCCTCCTCACTCCTGGGTTTTTCTGGATCTACAGGGAAACAGAAATTATTCATCAAATCAGCTCAAGTGTTTCTCTAAACATTCCCATCGGATGGATGCGTCTAAGTGGTGGTGAAGGTGCAAACCTGTTCCCAAAGCAAGTACACTGCAAGTGCGTGGGGAGCACTTGGACATGAGCTGACACCCTGGGAGTGAGCCAGGACTTGGTGGCCAGGCCTGAATGAAAGTATTATGGTACTTCGGACTCCTTGGATCCTCCCAGCACCCCGAGGCTCCCAGGGTGTCCTCTCCCCAGGCATGCATGCATCCTGCTGGGCTTGGGGCAAGCCCAAGATCGTTAGGCAAGCTTTAACTAAACATCACTGCTCTAAAACCTGTAGGACTTTCAAGTCCAAAGCATTGGTCTTTTAACGGAATTAAACACCAGAGTAGCTTAATTTTCTTTGGAGTAACACCGTGCCACACAGAACGAGAAGAAAGCCAGTATCATTAAATCTTTTCAACACACAGCATCAAGTTTGCTAATGTCCCAAACTTGGAAATGAAAGCTGGCTTTCCAGCATGACACAACTAGCCAAGTAAGCATCAAGGGAAAACAGCAGAAGGAAACACAACAACTTGTTAACATCTTTGAACATGGGTAGCAGGGGTTGATTCTTGGGTGAGGTTTTTTTTTTCCAACATTTTCCAAATTTCTTGCAAGAACAAGTATTTAAAAGGAAAAGTTTCCATTAAAAATAGAAGATAATACCGGGCAGTGTGGCACGTGCCCATAATGCCAGCACCCTGGGAAGCTGAGGCAGGAGGATCACAAGTTTCAGTTCAGCCTGACAATTTCGTACATTTTGTGACACCTGTCTCAAGATAAGAAAGTAAGTAAATAGAAGTTGACTGGGGTTGTATCCCAGAGGTAGAAGGCTCTGGCTTTAATCCTCAGTACTGCAGAACAACAAGAAAGGTAACTCCATGCTGACTGGGGTTGTATCCCAGAGGTAGAAGGCTCTGGCTTTAATCCTCAGTACTATAGAACAAGAAAGGTAACTCCATGCTGGTGTGGAGGCTAACATGCCAGGATAGTTGGGAGTTTGAGATCAACCTGTGCAACAAAGTCAGAGCTCAAGGCCAGAGACCCTGTCTCAAAAGGAGAAAAAAAAAAACAAAAAACCCAACAACAACTCCATTACAACCACTTATGTTAGTGCCCCCAGGAAAGTCCTAAGTAAAATAAATGTTAAACATGCTCAGACAGGTCCTTCAGCCTGTGATTTTCAGGATTAGGGGCCAATTAACTGAAACATACACTGCCGTTCATAAACCAAGCCTTTAACTAGAATTTATATGCGCCGAGTGCATCATTATGAAAGTCCTTCAATAGGCCTAACTACCACTTGGGCAAAGTGAGGTTTCCCACACTCAACAGCTAAGGAGTTGGGGAAATCTGGGGGTTTCTTGTTTCCCAAGAGGCCTAAGGAACCAAATTAGGAAGCACTCTGACGGGAAAAGTCCCTAGTGACAGCCAAGTGGAGAGCAGAGCGCAGCGCGATGACAGTCACCTGTGCACCCGGCCCTGTCTGCAGACCCGCACTGCACCCAGCTCCTCTCCGTGTGCCCTGAGGCTCCGTCGCCCATTCGGCCACAAGGGTCCCACTCCGTCGACTACCTGCGGAGCAGCCACCCCCGCCTACCTGCCGCGTCCAGCTTCAGCCCGTTGGAGTTGCTGCTGTTGGCCACCAGGGTGTTGGTCTCCTCCTGCTCGTGTTCCTGCTCTGGACCCGGCTCGCCCGGGGCCGTGCTGGCGGGACCGGCGCCAGGGCCAAGGCGCGCGTTTCTGGCGCGGGCCCCCTTGGCGTGGCCGTGGCCCCCATGCGCGTGGCCGTGGCCGTGGCCGTGGCGGCCCAAGCCGCTGTGGTGGTGGAAGAGGCACAACCCCAGCAGGTTCACCAGTAGCCCGGCCACGCCGACGCCGAGCACCACGAGCGGCTGCTGCATCTCGTGCGGCTCCACGAAGCGCTCGATGGCCTCCAGCAGGATGGCGAAGCACAGCCCGGTGAGGAAGATGGCGTTCACCAGGGCGCCCATCACCTCGGCGCGGATCCAGCCGAACGTGTTCTTCTGCGTGGCGTGGGTCCGCCGGGCGAAGCGCTCGGCCACCAGCGCCACGACGAGCGCCAGCACGTCCGACAGCATGTGGAACGAGTCGGAGAGCATGGCCAGCGACGCGGTCACGCGGCTTACCACCACCTCTAGCACCATGAACATGAAGGTCAGCAGTAACATGCACAGCAGCCGCCCGCGGTTGCGGCCCCAGCACCCCATGGCTGCGGCGGGGCGAGGGCGGGGGCGAGGGCGCGGGTCAGGCTGCCGAGGCCCGGCTCAACCCGCGGGCCCTCGCACGCCGCGGACGGGCGCAAGCGGCTACGCGGGGCGCTGTGGCTCCGGGAGCCGGGGCGGGCGCGGCGGCGGGCGGGCGGCGGCGCGCCGAGGAGGCTCGGAGCATCTGAGGGCGCTCCTCTCACTGCTGTCCTTCGCGGCGTCTGGACCGGGGCGCCCACGGCCGAGGCGCTATAAAGGAGGCCGCCCGAGCAGCTGCACCCGGCCCGATCTCGGGCGCCTTCTTCGCCCCCGCCTCCCCGTCTTTGCAGACGGTTTACAAAAAAACTTTGCTTTGCACTCGGAACCCCAGTTTTCACACGGACCCGAGCGTCACAAGGGCCCGTCCGTCCCGCCTCCCGAGCCCGGCACGCTTTTGTATTGGTTAACATATCCGCGACAACCGTCGCATCCCGCCCATGTACGCTCGCGATTGGATGGCGGTGCTGAGGGGAGGGAGGAGGCGGGGTCTAGGCACCAACCGCGGGAGGCGGGGCCTTTACCTCAGAAGCCGGGCGTGGGCCGGGGGCCGCGGCCGGGTGCAGCGCGGGCGCGTGGGGGAGGGTCGGGGGCGCGGGCCGCGTGCAGCGGGGGGAGGGGCGGGGCTGGGCGGGGCCGCGAGGCGAGGCGCAGCGCTTCTGTCTCCTGGCGCTGCGGGTCCCAGCGACCCCACCACCTGTGGGCCGGGCTGCGCGCAGACTTTGGTCCTCGGAGCCGCCCGGGGCCACGTGGGGGCGGGCACCGGACATCTCTGAGACTCTTAGGCGACACGGCCGGGACAGTCCCGCGCGAGGCCCTGCGGTGCCTCTGTCACCAGAGCCCAAGAGGTCGCCGCAGTGCCGCGCGTTATTTGGGCAGGCTCTCGGGCTCCAGAATCCCTGATCCCGTCGCTGCCTCCCTGAACCCGGTGCGACACTGGAGCTTGTGTCCTGGATACCTGAAGACAATTAGGGTGCCGACTTAGCGCCTCGCCTGTCATGCTGGGCGAGCCCCCAGCCGCCCACACCTGTGTCACCAGCTCCCGGCAAAGGGTCGCGTGGTGACTCCACACCCAGAGGCGCTGTGATTTTACTCTATTCACAGCCCCCTTAGGAAGCCCCGAGCTGGGTGCTAGGAAGTGGGGAGGCCGAAAAGGATAGAAAAGAAAGCTGTACAAGTGGAGTAAAATACGCTGTAAATTACTGCCAAGCTGGGGCAGGAGGTTGGCTTTGAGGCAGGAGAATTCAAGGCCGGCCTAGGCTACAAATGCATGTCATTGCGGACTGCATAGCCAGACCCTGTCTCCAAAATATAAAATAAAATACCACGAGATGCTTGACAAATTGTGTAAACGCTAGGTTGCATGATTGTTCAGTGTTCATGGTGGCGTAAGCCTGGACATGGAGACTTCCTGAGGAAGGTGGGGTGGTGGATGGAATGCCTGAGTGGGACCCCAAAAGCTCCCCCACAGACCTTAAACAGCAGGAAGGACTCCTGTTGCTCCAAGACAAATGAAATGCCAGCCTTTGCCCTGAGATACGCATGTTAAACTTGCAGGGAGTTCTAGTTTTTGTTTGTTGGTTTGGTGTTTTTTTTTTTGAGCTGCCTCCCTGGCTGCTCATAAATTCAAGCTAGCTAGAATTTATGGCAATACTCCTCTCAGCCTGAGAAGTGCTGGGATTATAGGCATGCACCACTATGCATGCTTTAAATTGAGAAGTGGTCAGACCCATACAGAGCAAGCATTCAGGTTCAGCGCAATAGATTCTCATGAGAACCTACTTGGTACACACAAATTTCTCAGAACATGGTCCCCTGGGACCAGGCAGGGACTGAGCATACACTCCAGTTTGTAGAAGAGTCATTGTAATGAAAAGTCATTATTCCTACTGCTACACTTATTTGCGTAGCAGTAGGAATGCCAGGCATGGTGGTACACACCTGTAATCCCACCAGTCAGGAGGATTGATACAAATTAGTGGCCAGCGTGGGCTGCAAAGTGAGTTCAAAGCCAGCCTGAACTGCGTATCGAGGCCCTGTCTCCAGAAGGCAATAAATAAGGCCAGTCAGATAGCTCAGCGGACTAAAGCACCTGCTTACCCAGAGAGCAGGGACCAGGGTTTGATCCCTGGCACCACAAGCCATGCCCGCCCCTCCCTGGGACATGCTAAAATAGTGATTGAGACTGGGCTTGGTGGCACACGCCTGTAATCCCAGCATTTGGGAAGCTGAAAAGAGGAGGGTCACTGTGAGTCTGATCTGTATAGTGAGACCCTGTAGTCCATGTACTAAAAATACAAAAAAAAAGTAATAAATACATGTATTTATACATACATACATACATACATACATACATACAAAATAGTAGCAGGATGTCCAAGTTAGACAAACTTCCCCTAAGCTGGATAGACACAGTGGGGCTGGATTCCCTGGCCCAGGGAAGACTAAAGTGACTGCTATCTCTCATTGTCACTTGATAATCTGAAGAAGGCCTATTCTATCAGGAAACCTGGCTCTGGGTGTCCAGGGTCACAGGCTGTACCCTGAGGATAGTGTCTGCCCTCATCTCAGTCTTCTCAGGCTCTCCGTCCCTGCCACCCTGTAGGTCGAGGTTCTCCCACCCTGGTGTCTTGTCTTGGGCCAGCTGCCCACAGGTAGAAACTTATGGCACCTATGAGCCTGAGTAACTCCTTTGTCCCATAGCTTGTGCATGTGACGAGGCATTTTGTCTCAGAATTGGCAAAGACTGATGGAGAAACCAATGTAAAATTAACCATCCCCTGAGAGCCTGTGGCCCCAGGTTCAGTGAAGTCAGTGGGCCTTTTCTTCGTAATTTCTGAGAGGTCTTGAGTGAGAGTAGCTGAGTTTAGCATACTTTAAAGATGAGAAAATCAAACAGCTCCTCTGCAAGGAGTCTGCCAATTTGAAGGTGAGTCACGCATGGCCTCCAGTCTCAGCCCTCTGGGCCTCCGCTTGCTCCCTCCGTCAGAGCCTGAAGCGCTCTTGCTGGATTCTTGGAAAAACCACCAATCACAAACACACCTCAGTTTTGGTGAGCAAAACTTAGAGTGCATAGAGCTGTGCCTTGTCTGCAAATGATGGAACAAAAGCAGATGACACCACCCTTGCCTTCTGATGTTCAAGCTCAGTCTTTTGGAACACGTTGGAATGACTGCCAGAAATATGAATGGAAATCTCTAGCCAAAACATGGGGACCAAGTTTTTTTTAAAGCTAGTCCCAGCAGGACATGCATCAGAATAAATTAGGAACAGTGCAGGAATAAAATCAGAGCCAGTGCAGGAGGACTCAGTGGTGCCAGGGAAGCTAGCAGGTGAGGGAAGAGGGACTTCAGCCAGAGCCCCTGGTAGGAGGCTGCACAAGAGGGCGCAGCTTTCCTGCCTCTGCAGAAGCACAGCCTTGGGCAGGGCCAGCACAGCAGGAGATGCCTTTCTCTCAGAGACTCAAAAGTGGGTGGAAGGTGACGGCCACGTGCAGCACAAGCCAGATGTAGTGGCCACACCTTAATCCCAGCAGTCCCAGGGCCTGGGCAGGAGGATGGTGAGATTGTGCATCACAAGCAGTGATGCCTCAAAATCAACAACACATCAGAACAGAGGTTTCAGAAGAATTCAGGGCCGAAGATATAGCTTACTTGCACAGCAGCTGTCTGACAAGCATGAGGTTGTGAGTTCAATTCCTGGTACATACATACAATTCAACTGAAAAGCATGTTTTTGTGATGCCATTACTCCCATTTGTCTATAAAGGTGACACTAACCGGGGCAGCACCTTGAAAGGCTCACACACCCCATGAGCTGCAGCAGGAGGGAAGTTCGGGGACCAGCCTATGAGGGTTAATCTCAATTGTCAACTTGACCAGACTGAGAGACACCTGGGGACACCTTTGCATGTGTCTGAGGGATTTGGGGGCTGTCACCTTGCAGACAGTGTCTGGTCCTTGGCCTCTTTCTCCCTGGCTCTTCCCCTACTGTTTCCCAGGTGACGTGAGATGGGCCATTGTGCCCCACCATGCCTTCCGCCATGATGGTCCTGCCTTGGAGGAGCTGGCCATGGACTGCACCCTCGAAAGTGGGAGGTACCTGAAATCCTGTCCTGCTGTAAGTTGTATATGACTGCATCGGGAAGCTGGGTAATGCATGACCTCAAAGTTACTGTGTAAAAATACAAAGACTTATGTACATGAGCCAACTCCCAGGGAAGAGTATAGTTATGGACCACAAACATATACTAATAAAAATAAAATAAAGCGTTTTACACATACAAAAGGATTACTTTGTACTTTTGGGCAAACTACTATTAAGCCTGTCTGTGTGTGGTATATACCACCTTGCACTCACTGTGAATTCAGGGCTGAGTTCTAAACAGGAAAATTCAGGAACCATTTTTTGTTTATTTGATCAGTTTTTTGAGACAAAGTCCCAGTTAGTAGCCCTGGCTAGACTCAAACTCAGCAATCCTCCTGCCTCAGCCTCCTGAATGCTAGGATTACAGGTTTGTGGTGTTACACTGGGCAGAAACAGTCAAGTAGAAGACCTCGTGGAGCTGGAGCCACCCTCCGGATGGACCTTCTACCACCGGAGCTCCTCCTCTGGCCAGCTGTGACATGCATGATGGTCCCTCCCAGGGGATGCCTTTTCCTCTTCCTCCCTTTCCAAGTCCTTGCCTGTCCTCAGCACTCAGATCATGGGCACTTCCTCCAGAAGTCTCCAGGCCCTGGTCACCAGGGTGGCTGTAGCTGAGCACACTCTCCCCTCCTTGCCCCGCCCTTTTGTGGCTCTGGGCACGGATCTGTTCTGCATTAGACCAAGCAGCTGGTTTAGGGGCTCCTGAAGGGCAGCTGTCCCCAGGCAGCCTGGCACCAGGGCACAGCCCTTTCTTCCAGTGTCATAGGACAACCTCAGAATTACCCAGGCAGTCTACAGATGGGGATTGAGGCCCATGGAGCTGAGAGCTTCACTTCTAGACCTCCCCACTCTGAACTCAAGTCCTACACTGTAACTAGAACTTATTTTGCTTAGTGTAGTTTTCTTTTCTTTTCTTTTTGGTGGAACTGGGCATTGAACTCAGGTCCTTGTGCTTGCCAGGGAAGCGCTTATTCCACTGAGCCATCTCCCGGGGCCCTGTTTAGTGTAGTTTGAGACAGGGCCTCGCTATTCACTGTGTAGCCCTCGAACTTTGGTGGCCCTCTTGCCTCAGCTTCCTGGTGCTGGGATCACAGCTGTGCATCATCACGCCTGCCCAGGGCATGTTTATCTTGAGCTTCATACCCAGATTCCAATAGCACAAACCCAGCCTGAGCATCTAGACCCCAAGTGTGCTGCTGCAAATCCTACAGCTCATTGAGCCCTAACAGCTGCCCTTTCCAGGATTCTCTTATTCATTTGTAATTATGATGAGGACCGAGGGGAGGTGGCCTACTTGCGAGTAGTGCCTCTCTAACAGGTCACTCCAAGGGCTGATTCTCTAGCGATGTGCTCGCAAACTGGGTCCTGTTCACATACAAGTCTGTAGGGTGAATTAGTTCCTTGTTTTGCATGTTGCTTTCTTCTGTTTGCTTAACACCCCAGGTGTTGTCCAGAGGACCTATTATGAAAACGCTGTCTCTACTTGTTGTCCAGGCTTTTCATTCTTTCACACGCACCAGCATCATGCAGACAAATGGCCAGAGTACAGACCCTGATTTGGTAGCTCTGCAGCTCTGCATGTCGTTGAGCTCCAAGGCTGGTAGCCTCTTGGCCACCTGTGGATTTCCAAAGCAGTGTGCTTGCACTTGTTTATTTTTTTAAGCAGGGTCTTGCTGTGTTTCCAGAGCTGGTCTTGAACTCCTGGGCTCAAGCGATCCTCCTGTCCTCCTGCCTCGGCCTTCCCAGCAGCTGGGATAGAAGTACATGCTACCTACCCCACTCAAAACTTAACATTTTCCAGGGCTGCAGACTAAGCATCTGCTTGGCAAGCACAGAGACCAGAGTTTGGTCCCCAGCACCACATGCTGTACAGGCCCCATCCCCGGGTGTGCTGAGCCGACCACCAAATCTGGGCATAGTGAGTGGCACATGCCTGTAATCCCAGCGCTGGGGAAGCTGAAAACAGGAGGATCAGTGAGAGCCTGTAATGCATACATACATATAAATAAATAAAACCTTATACTTTCCAGCCTGAGAAGGAAGTTATTATATGGAATTAAGATATTCCTGGGCTAGGGGAAGGTATCCTTAAAACTGTTAATTTTCCTTTTTATGTATTTAATTATTATTTAATTAGTTAGAGACAGAGTCTCTCTACACAGTTCAGGCTGGTCTTGAGCTGACTTTACAGCCCAGGCTGGTCTCAAACTCATAATGATCCTCCTGCCTCAGCCTCCTGAATGCTGGGATTATAGGCATGGACCACCAGCCCAGGCCTCCTTTATATTTTTATAATCCTCTGCCTTGTTTGGATTTTATTTTAACATGAACAGTTGTGCCTCTCTATCTGTTACTGTGAAGATAAGGATTTCCATTTTTCCTTATATTGGGTCAGAAAAAATTTTTTTTTTTTTTTTTTGAGACAGGGTCTCACTATGCAGTTCAGGCTGGTCTTAAGCTTACTTTGTAGCCCAGGCTGGTCTCAAACTCACAACAATCCTCCTGCCTCAGCCTCCCGAGTGCTGGGATTACAGGCCTGCGCCACCACGCCCGGCAGAAAAAAATATTTACTCACCAACTTTCCCATACATTTTATGGCCAGGCATGGTGGTACAGGCCTGTAATCCTAGCACTTGAGAGGCTGAGGCAGGAAAATCACCACTGAGTTTGAGACCAGCCTGGGCGACATAGTGCACCCTGTGTCACAAAAACCACAAAAGAACTTTTTGTTGGTCCTCTGGAGTCTCTTACCTCCAGCCCTCCATTGTCTAACAAAAGTTCTCTGAGGTGCCTCTGGTCACATCCTTCCCAAGACCCTGCATGGCCACGCCCTAGGCAGAGCGCTGGGGTGAGTGGTGACATCTCTGTCCTGCCTGCCGCTTCTCACAACCACAGCAGAGCTGGAAACACCACCGCTCCTCTCCAGCCCTTGACAGTGACCGGCTTTGGTCTGGCTTTGTGGCTGCTTCACCACTGTCGCATACCCTCAGGAGGGACATCGCCTGGTCCCCAGTGTGCCACTGCTCTCCAAGTAGCCACAATCAAACCAGTATAGAGAGCTGCGTTGCTAGGAGCAGTGCCTGCAGCTCCCTCCACATCCCATGGCAGCTCTTTAAGGGGGGACCTTGTGTCTGCTGGAGGGGCCATTGGAGCCTGACTCACTTCTCAACCGAAAGAGTAAAGCTTCATGGAAGGATGCAGGCGCCTCATAAGGGGGTAAGGAGACGGGTGAGCTACTAGTGTCCCCTTCCTCCAAGGCCAGGCCTGCATCGCCGGGCATACCATTCTGTGAGCCTGTGCTGGGCAGCCCTGCCAGTCTGTCTTCCATAGCACTTCCTGATCAGATTCCCAGGTAGCCGGCCCACCTGCTGTTCTGAACTGAAAACACCACAAGTGCCTGTTACTTACAGAATAAGCATAGTACCATATGCAGCTATTCAGAGTATTTTGGATGTGGCTGGGCATGGTGGCACACACCTGAACCAGCACTAGGAAGCTGAGGACAAGGACAGCCTGGGCTATATAGCAAGCTCAAGGCCAATCTGAACTACAAAGTGAGACCCTGTGTCAAAACCCAAAATAAGGGCCAGTGAGATAGCTCAGTGAACTCAGTGCCTGTTTAGGCGAGTACAGGGACCGGGGTTCAATCTTTAGCACCACATGCTGCACTGACGCCACCCCCCGGTGTACTGAGTGGGCCACCGAGACCGGGTGTGGTGGCGCATGCCTGTAATCCCAGGGCTAGGGAGGCTGAAAACAAGAGGATCACTGGGAGTCTGAGCCGTGTAGTGAGACCCTGTACCAAATACATCACTTCCCTCAAAAAAAAAAAAAAAAACAACGAAAAAACAGCCACACATGATGATGCATGACTGTAATCTCAGCACTTGGGAGACTGAGGCAGAAGGCTCATTGGAAGTTCAAGACCAGCCTCGGCTACAAAGTGAGCTCAAGACCAGCCTGAGCTGCAATTGAGACCCTGTCTCAAAAAAGAGCCTGTCAGGGGACCTGCCCATTAGCTCAATTGTGTAAGTGCCTGCTTAAGCAAAGCAGGCTCAGGATTCTGTGGTTTGATCCCCACATCCTCAGGCCTTAACAGACCTGCCCTTAAGGCATCCTGAGCCAGAAAAAAAAAAAATCCAAAAAGGAGCCTGGAGCCATTGCAGTACATTGAGCTCCATGGAGACAGCGCCAGGGCAAGTGAGAGCCGGATGGACACTGGCAACTCTGTACCTAGCTGAGGAAAACAAGTAAACATGGACAAAGGAGATCCTAAGAAGCTGAGAGAAAAGATGTCATCCTATGCATTGTTTGTGCAAACTTGCCGGGAGGAGCACAAGAGGACGCACCCAGATGCTTGCGTTAACTTCTCAGAGTTTTCTAAGAAGTGCTCAGAGAGGTGGAAGACCATGTCTGCTAAAGAGAAAGGAAAATCTGAAGACACGGCAAAAAAACGGACAGAGAAATGAAAACTTCTATTCCTCCTAAAGGAGAAACAAAAAGGAAGCCCAAGGATCCCAATGTGCCCAAGAGGCCTCCTTCAACCTTCTTGTTCTGTTCTGACTATCGCCCAAAAATCAAAGGCGAACATCCTGGCCTCTCCGTTGGTGATGTCGCAAAGAGGCCTGGAGAAATGTGGAAAAGTGCTATAGCAGATGACAAGCAGCCGTAGGAGAAGGAGGCTGCTAAGCTGAAGGAGAAGTATGAGAAGGACATCGCTGCCTGCTGGGCAAAGGAGAACCTGGTGCAGCAAGAAAGGGAGTCGTCAAGGCTGAAAAAGCAAGAAAAAGAAGGAAGAGGAGGAGGAGGACGAAGAAGAGGATGATGATGAATTAGTTGGTTCTCGCATAGTTATTTTTCTTGTCTATAAAGCATTTGACCCCCCTGTACACAACTCACTCCTTTTGAAGAAAAAAATTGAAATGTAAAGCTGTGTAAGATTTGTTTTTAAATTGCACAGTGTCCTTTTTTTGTAGTTAACACTCTACCGAATGTGTCAAGATAGCCCTGTCCTGGTGGTATTTTCAATAGCTACTAACCCTGCCTGGTACAGTACAGGTTGTAAACTGGCATGGAAATTTAAAGCAGGTTCTTGCTGGTGCATAGCACAAATTAGTTATATAGAGGAAGGTAGTTTTTCATCTTCAGTTGTCTCTGATGCAGCTTATACGAAATAATTGTTCTGTTAACTGAATACCACTCTGTAATTGCAAAAAAAAGTTGCAACTGTTTTGTTGACATTCTGAATGCTTCTAAGTAAATACAATTTTTTTTATTAAAAAAAAGGATCCTGGCAAACATGAGGTCATGAGATCAATTCCTAGTATAATAATAATAATAATAATAATAATAATAAATGTATCCTGAATGTGACCTTAACTCATTTTTCCAGACTCCTCTCACCACCCCTCCATCCTAACTCTCCACCCGAGTCAGATTCTCCTGACTATTCACATGACCTGTGGCCCTCTATCCCCATGTTCTCAACAGGGACTAAAATAACAGCCTATCTCTTTGGGTTGTGGTGAATTAGAGGTCAAACTAGATATACAGACTCAAGCGTGGTGGTGCACATTTGTGATTCCAGCACGTGGGAGTCTGAGGCATGAGGGTTGCCGTGAGTTTCAAGTCAACCTGTCCTCAAAAATATAAATAAATGTGTTTAAGATAGTATCTGGCAAATGGCAAGAGGCTATGACAGGTGGAATGGTGACACCCTGCCCCACGTGTGTCTCTACCCTTACTCCTAGAAAACATAAGCATTACTTTATTTGTAGCATCTTCTGCAGATCTAATTGAGGATGTTTTCTCGAGACAAGGTCTCAGTCTGCACCTCAGGCTGTGCTTGAGCTCACTTTGTAGCCTCGGTTGGTCTAAGCGCACCGTGATCTTCCTGCCCCAGCCTCCTGAGTGCTGGGGTTCCAGGCGTGTACCTCAAGGGGAGCCCTAAATCTGATAGCACATATCCTTAGACACACAGAGAATACTAGAAAGAAGGCTGAACTCAGGGTGACACGGCCACAAGCCTGCAAATGCCCCGCACCCAGGGACAGAACGACCATGACTGACACCCTCCTCAGCTGCCCTCACACTTCCTGTTTGTGTGTCTCTGACTTCCTGAGGACCGGAGTGTTGCTTATAACTATTTATCAGGGGGCCTTGCCAGGGCAGGACTTGAGGTGTTGTTACCCACGTGCTCCCAGACTCAAGCCTGACCTGGGGCCCTGCCTCAGCTGCCCTCCCTGCTGCCCCAAATTGTGCCAGCCGATGTCCCTCAGCTGTGTGCTGCAGAAACAGGCAGCTCCTCCACGGGGAGTGAGTGAGTGAGCTGACGGGAGCAGTACGCTTTCCTGGTGTTTCTGTGCCATTTGTTCACTGGTGAGCTCATGTCCTCTGCGACTCAGGTCCCCATGATGGCAAGTGGACTGCTAAACACCAGCCCACTTCCCCAGGATGATTATTCCCATGGCTCCAAGCTGCTCATTCTTCCCATTCCAGTTCAAGAAGTCAGCATCTGCCAGACACTGGGGCGCACACTGTGATCCCAGGACTCAGGAGGCCGAGGCAGGAGGGTCACTGTGAGTTCAAGCCAGTGCAACATACACAGTGAGAGCCTGTCTCGATAAAACCATAGTAAAACCTCAGCATCTGACCACAACCAGCTGACGGATGTCAGATTGACTCAAAGACAGAGCATCTCACTTAGACATGTATGTGGACCCCACAATGGTTCAACTTAGACGTTTTCTACTTTTTGATGCTAACTATACTGGGAAGTTTGGGTTTTGATGTCCCCTAGCCTAGCAATATGACGTGCTCTGTCACACCAAGAATCAGGGTGCTGGTGAGCTCTGCAATGACAGGTGACCCATCAGGTCAGACCTCAGCAGCAAGCTGCCAGACTGAATGTGATGCCCGGCTGGAGACGGGAGGTAAACCTCACCGTAAGGACGGCACCCCTGCATTCTCAAACTTAGAAAATGTTTCAAGGCCCACCCAAGTGCCCTTTACCGAGAGTTACGTATTGGAGATTTTACGCCCCCTTCTTTAAGCTTTTCATTTTTGTTTTGTCTCTTGGGATAGAATTACTACACAGTTCAGTCTGATGTATAACTCACCATGCAGTCCAGGCTGCCTTCAAACTCACACAATGATCCTCCTGCCTCAGCCTCCTAAGGGCTAGAATAATAGACAAGTACCACCATGCCCAGCAACTTTTACACTGTCTCTCTCTTTGCAGTCACATGGGGGTAAGTTACATACATAATGATCCTATATCTTTAAATAACTTACTGTTTATTTCATAAATATAGGAGCAGGCTCAGAATGCTGTTCTTCGATTCCCCAGATCCTCATGCTTTACCAGACCTGCCCTTGAGGCATCCTGAGCCAGCCCCCCGCCAAAAAAAAATCCATCTCAACTTTTAGGGGCCAGAGAGATAGCTCAGTTGAATAAGCACTTGCCTGGCAAGTACAAGGGCCTGAGTTCAAGCCTGGTTCCACTAAATAAATAAACAAACAAATAAATAATAAAAGGAGCATTCTTTCATATAAGTACAGGGCATGGTGGCTCAAAGCTGGAATCTCAGCACCCAAGGAGGCTAAAACAGAAGGATCACTGTGAGTTCAAGGCCAGCCTGCATTACATAGTAAGGCCCTGTCTCAAAACAACAAAAGCAGCCCTGGCACTGCATGCTGTGTTGGCCCCTCTGTCGGGTGCCGAGCCGCCTCCAAGTCCAGGAATAGTGGGATATGCCTAGAATCCCAGCGCTGGGAAGGCTGAAAGCGGGAGGGTCACTACGAGTCCGAGCTGTGTAGTGAGACCTTACACCAAATACATACATGAAAGGGGGGGGTGGCGCAGGGCATGTGGCTCACTGTGAGTGCTGCCCAGCATGCACCGGGCCCTGACTTCAAGCCCCAGTACCCGCGACACACACACACACACACACACAGCAACCATAGCCTGTGATCACCCGGGCACAGCTGCCCTCCACAGTCTGTCCCTATTCTGACGCCAGTCACCCTGATGACACTGGTCACACTATCATCTACCTCCCTCCCGGGACAGCACCAGCTCTGTGGGCAGGTGCGTCCCTGTCACAGCCTTTAGTCCAAGAGGCACCCACAGCCTTCCCGTGTACATACTGGTGCTGACAATTTTTTTTTTACTTTATTATAAAGAGAAAACAATAAAAATGACACAGAATTTCAAGGTACGATGTTAGGAAATTAACAGTAGTTATTACATTGCACATTGTTATCCTCAAAGTAGTTGTTCAGATTACCAGATATTGAAATGCAAAACTCATCAATCACTTAAACAATAATTAAAATAAACCAATAGAAATTAATAGTACAAGTATCCTATCTGTCTTGTGTATATTTTCCCCCTTTCTTCTTTTTTCCTTTCCCACATCTCAGTTGTTTTTTCCACTTGAGTGGTTTCTTTCCCTTTCATAGTATCTATTATACATTTCTCTCTCTCTCTCTCTGTCTCTCTCTCTCTCTCTCTCTCTCTCTCATATATCAGGGATTGAACTCAGGACCTTCCACCTGCCAGGCAGGTGCTTTTGCCACTGAGCTATATCCCCACACCTTTATTGCACATTTTGGATTTTACTTATTTTTTCAGTTTCTTACACTAGGGGCATAACGCACTGTTTGCACAAGCAGGTCCGATTCATTTCTCTTCTGAGGAAGGTCTTGAGTTACATCCAATTACCTAAAAGCCTTCAAGTTTCTCTTTCTTTATAGCTGAGTAATACTCCATTGTATAGAAAGGCAACATCTTTTTTATCCGTTCCTCAACTGACGGGCATTTGGGTTTGCCACTTCCAACATGTGCCTGTTACAAATGGTGCTGCTATGAACATGGGTGCACATATATCACTGTGGTGTGATGTCTTCACCTCTCCTGGAAAAATACCCTTGGCGGGGACAGCTAGGGCAAAGGGGACCTCTAATCCTGGGCTTCTGAGGAATCTCCACACTGAGTCCACAGTAGTTGTGCCATTCTACACTCCCACCAGCAGTGGAGAAGGGTTCCTCTTTCCCCACAGCCCCACCAGCATTTGTTGTTGTTTGACTGCTGGATGACAGCCGTTCTTTCTGGGGTGAGATGGAATCTCAGTGTTGTTTTAATTTGCATTTCCTAAATGACCAACGATGTTGAACGTTTTTTCATATATTTATTTGCCATTCGTATTTCTTCATCTGAGAATGTACATTACCTCACATGCTCATTTTCAGATTCAGTCTAAAATTTGGGGGCCTGATTTTCAAGGGTTCTTTATATGTTCTACATACAGATCCTTTGTCTGACGGACAATTGGATAAAAGTTTCCCAATTTGTGGGTTTTCTTTTTATTCTGTTGGTGATGCCTTTGATGTGCAAAAACATTTCAATAAGATAAGATCACAGTTGTTTATTCTTTGAAGTATTTCCCCTGCAGTTTGGTTTTTGGTCATGAGCTCTCTGCCTACCCCTAGCTCTGCAAGATCTCCACCTATGTTCTCTTCTAGTATATTCAGTGTTTCTGTTTTAACAGTTAAGTCTTTGATCCATTTTGACTTTAATTTACTGCATGGTGATAGACATGGGTCTAGTTTGAGCATTTGGCAGGTGGAGAGCCAGTTTTTCCAGCACTATTTATTAAAGAGGCTATCTTTCTTCCAGGGAACATGTTTGTCAAAGATAAGGTGCTGACTGTGTTTGTAGCTGTATCTGCATCTTCTAGTCTGTTTCACTGACTCCCAGGTCTGCTTTTTTACAGTACCATGCTGGTTTATCACAGTAGCCTTGTAGTATGATTTCAAGTCAGGGGTTGTGATGCCTCCTGGTTGCCTTTGTTTTTCCAGGTCTCTTCTGGTTCCATATGAATTATAGGAATGTTTTCCCTAGATCTGTGAGGTATGCTGGTGGTATTTCGATTGGGATTGCATTAAATCTGTGTAACAGTTTGGAAGGACGGCCATTTTCACAATGTTGGTTCTTCTCACACATAAGCAAGAAATATCATTGCATTTTCTGAACTCCTGTTTGAATCTCTTTTTTTCAGACTATTGTATTTTTCACTGTATAGATCTTTCACTTCCTTGATTCTTAAGAATTTCTTTCTTTTTTTTTTTGATACTATTGTAAAGAATGTAGTTTCTCTAATTTCTTACTCAGTGAGTTTATTTGCTTGGGAAATTTTGATGAAAAAGATAATTGCAAGGTCTTTTGAGTCCCTCGCTGCTGGATATGGCTGCACGTGCTGTAATCCCAGACTCTTGGGAGGCTGAGGCAGGTAGACTCTAAGTTCAAGCCCCAATCTGGACAGTTAGATACTCATGGAGCCCCTATCTCAAAGTAAAACATTCAAAAGGACAAAGGTTATGACTCTAGCTCACTGTGAAGACCCTAGATTCAATCTCCAGTAACGTGCATGCACACACACACACACACACACACACACACACACACACACACACAACCATCTTCCCAAAGCCTATTTATTAACTCAAGTGGAAGAAAATGTGCAATAGATATGTGCAAAATCTTGAAGTATGACAAGAAGTGTGCTTTGCTAGGGCAGGCCAGACAGATAGGATGTGGCTCTAGTTGTGATAACTGTGGAAGGACACAGTGTTGGTCTTGCAGAATTCTACCCGTAGGCGAATAATAACATATCAGATGAATGCAAAACAAGAATGACCTATTTTCCTAAAAATGTAGGAGAAGATGGGTATGACAGAAAATGACAGTAATCCCAGCACTCTGGAGGTTGAGGCAAGAGGGTCTGGAAGCTGAGGCAGTTTGAGGCCAGCCTGGGTGACATAGTGAGTTCAAGGCTAGCCTGGACTGCATAGCAAGACCCTATCTCAAAATACCAAAAATAAATAAAATGGGAGGAACTGTATTTTTGTGTTGTTTTGAGAGAGGGTATGACTGTGTAGTCCAGGCTGGCCTTCAATCCCCTGGTCTTGAACTTGGTGCTGTCTCCCTGTGTCAGCTGCCCAGCAACTGGTATTAAAGCCTATGTGACACCATGCCTGTTCTCAGGAATAAAATTCTTTAAAAAAAAAAAAAAGGCAACACTGAAAGCAAACCCTTGACAATAGCATCCAGAGAGAGAGAGAGAGAGACAGACTTAAGAATTAAGAATCTACCAAAGGAAGTAAAAGATCTATACAGTGAAAAATACAATAGTCTGAAAAAAAGAGATTCAAACAGGAGTTCAGAAAATGCAATGATATTTCTTGCTTATGTGTGAGAAGAACCAACATTGTGAAAATGGCCGTCCTTCCAAACTGTTACACAGATTTAATGCAATCCCAATCGAAATACCACCAGCATACCTCACAGATCTAGGGAAAACATTCCTATAATTCATATGGAACCAGAAGAGACCTGGAAAAACAAAGGCAACCAGGAGGCATCACAACCCCTGACTTGAAATCATACTACAAAGCTACTGTGATAAACCAGCATGGTACTGTAAAAAAGCAGACCTGGGAGTCAGTGAAACAGACTAGAAGATGCAGATACAGCTACAAACACAGTCAGCACCTTATCTTTGACAAACATGTTCCCTGGAAGAAAGATAGCCTCTTTAATAAATAGTGCTGGAAAAACTGGCTCTCCACCTGCCAAACGCTCAAACTAGACCCATGTCTATCACCATGCAGTAAATTAAAGTCAAAATGGATCAAAGACTTAACTGTTAAAACAGAAACACTGAATATACTAGAAGAGAACATAGGTGGAGATCTTGCAGAGCTAGGGGTAGGCAGAGAGCTCATGACCAAAAACCAAACTGCAGGGGAAATACTTCAAAGAATAAACAACTGTGATCTTATCTTATTGAAATGTTTTTGCACATCAAAGGCATCACCAACAGAATAAAAAGAAAACCCACAAATTGGGAAACTTTTATCCAATTGTCCGTCAGACAAAGGATCTGTATGTAGAACATATAAAGAACCCTTGAAAATCAGGCCCCCAAATTTTAGACTGAATCTGAAAATGAGCATGTGAGGTAATGTACATTCTCAGATGAAGAAATACGAATGGCAAATAAATATATGAAAAAACGTTCAACATCGTTGGTCATTTAGGAAATGCAAATTAAAACAACACTGAGATTCCATCTCACCCCAGAAAGAACGGCTGTCATCCAGCAGTCAAACAACAACAAATGCTGGTGGGGCTGTGGGGAAAGAGGAACCCTTCTCCACTGCTGGTGGGAGTGTAGAATGGCACAACTACTGTGGACTCAGTGTGGAGATTCCTCAGAAGCCCAGGATTAGAGGTCCCCTTTGCCCTAGCTGTCCCCGCCAAGGGTATTTTTCCAGGAGAGGTGAAGACATCACACCACAGTGATATATGTGCACCCATGTTCATAGCAGCACCATTTGTAACAGGCACATGTTGGAAGTGGCAAACCCAAATGCCCGTCAGTTGAGGAACGGATAAAAAAGATGTTGCCTTTCTATACAATGGAGTATTACTCAGCTATAAAGAAAGAGAAACTTGAAGGCTTTTAGGTAATTGGATGTAACTCAAGACCTTCCTCAGAAGAGAAATGAATCGGACCTGCTTGTGCAAACAGTGCGTTATGCCCCTAGTGTAAGAAACTGAAAAAATAAGTAAAATCCAAAATGTGCAATAAAGGTGTGGGGATATAGCTCAGTGGCAAAAGCACCTGCCTGGCAGGTGGAAGGTCCTGAGTTCAATCCCTGATATATGAGAGAGAGAGAGAGAGAGAGAGAGAGACAGAGAGAGAGAGAGAGAAATGTATAATAGATACTATGAAAGGGAAAGAAACCACTCAAGTGGAAAAAACAACTGAGATGTGGGAAAGGAAAAAAGAAGAAAGGGGGAAAATATACACAAGACAGATAGGATACTTGTACTATTAATTTCTATTGGTTTATTTTAATTATTGTTTAAGTGATTGATGAGTTTTGCATTTCAATATCTGGTAATCTGAACAACTACTTTGAGGATAACAATGTGCAATGTAATAACTACTGTTAATTTCCTAACATCGTACCTTGAAATTCTGTGTCATTTTTATTGTTTTCTCTTTATAATAAAGTAAAAAAAAAATTGTCAGCACCAGTATGTACACGGGAAGGCTGTGGGTGCCTCTTGGACTAAAGGCTGTGACAGGGACGCACCTGCCCACAGAGCTGGTGCTGTCCCGGGAGGGAGGTAGATGATAGTGTGACCAGTGTCATCAGGGTGACTGGCGTCAGAATAGGGACAGACTGTGGAGGGCAGCTGTGCCCGGGTGATCACAGGCTATGGTTGCTGTGTGTGTGTGTGTGTGTGTGTCGCGGGTACTGGGGCTTGAAGTCAGGGCCCGGTGCATGCTGGGCAGCACTCACAGTGAGCCACATGCCCTGCGCCACCCCCCCCTTTCATGTATGTATTTGGTGTAAGGTCTCACTACACAGCTCGGACTCGTAGTGACCCTCCCGCTTTCAGCCTTCCCAGCGCTGGGATTCTAGGCATATCCCACTATTCCTGGACTTGGAGGCGGCTCGGCACCCGACAGAGGGGCCAACACAGCATGCAGTGCCAGGGCTGCTTTTGTTGTTTTGAGACAGGGCCTTACTATGTAATGCAGGCTGGCCTTGAACTCACAGTGATCCTTCTGTTTTAGCCTCCTTGGGTGCTGAGATTCCAGCTTTGAGCCACCATGCCCTGTACTTATATGAAAGAATGCTCCTTTTATTATTTATTTGTTTGTTTATTTATTTAGTGGAACCAGGCTTGAACTCAGGCCCTTGTACTTGCCAGGCAAGTGCTTATTCAACTGAGCTATCTCTCTGGCCCCTAAAAGTTGAGATGGATTTTTTTTTGGCGGGGGGCTGGCTCAGGATGCCTCAAGGGCAGGTCTGGTAAAGCATGAGGATCTGGGGAATCGAAGAACAGCATTCTGAGCCTGCTCCTATATTTATGAAATAAACAGTAAGTTATTTAAAGATATAGGATCATTATGTATGTAACTTACCCCCATGTGACTGCAAAGAGAGAGACAGTGTAAAAGTTGCTGGGCATGGTGGTACTTGTCTATTATTCTAGCCCTTAGGAGGCTGAGGCAGGAGGATCATTGTGTGAGTTTGAAGGCAGCCTGGACTGCATGGTGAGTTATACATCAGACTGAACTGTGTAGTAATTCTATCCCAAGAGACAAAACAAAAATGAAAAGCTTAAAGAAGGGGGCGTAAAATCTCCAATACGTAACTCTCGGTAAAGGGCACTTGGGTGGGCCTTGAAACATTTTCTAAGTTTGAGAATGCAGGGGTGCCGTCCTTACGGTGAGGTTTACCTCCCGTCTCCAGCCGGGCATCACATTCAGTCTGGCAGCTTGCTGCTGAGGTCTGACCTGATGGGTCACCTGTCATTGCAGAGCTCACCAGCACCCTGATTCTTGGTGTGACAGAGCACGTCATATTGCTAGGCTAGGGGACATCAAAACCCAAACTTCCCAGTATAGTTAGCATCAAAAAGTAGAAAACGTCTAAGTTGAACCATTGTGGGGTCCACATACATGTCTAAGTGAGATGCTCTGTCTTTGAGTCAATCTGACATCCGTCAGCTGGTTGTGGTCAGATGCTGAGGTTTTACTATGGTTTTATCGAGACAGGCTCTCACTGTGTATGTTGCACTGGCTTGAACTCACAGTGACCCTCCTGCCTCGGCCTCCTGAGTCCTGGGATCACAGTGTGCGCCCCAGTGTCTGGCAGATGCTGACTTCTTGAACTGGAATGGGAAGAATGAGCAGCTTGGAGCCATGGGAATAATCATCCTGGGGAAGTGGGCTGGTGTTTAGCAGTCCACTTGCCATCATGGGGACCTGAGTCGCAGAGGACATGAGCTCACCAGTGAACAAATGGCACAGAAACACCAGGAAAGCGTACTGCTCCCGTCAGCTCACTCACTCACTCCCCGTGGAGGAGCTGCCTGTTTCTGCAGCACACAGCTGAGGGACATCGGCTGGCACAATTTGGGGCAGCAGGGAGGGCAGCTGAGGCAGGGCCCCAGGTCAGGCTTGAGTCTGGGAGCACGTGGGTAACAACACCTCAAGTCCTGCCCTGGCAAGGCCCCCTGATAAATAGTTATAAGCAACACTCCGGTCCTCAGGAAGTCAGAGACACACAAACAGGAAGTGTGAGGGCAGCTGAGGAGGGTGTCAGTCATGGTCGTTCTGTCCCTGGGTGCGGGGCATTTGCAGGCTTGTGGCCGTGTCACCCTGAGTTCAGCCTTCTTTCTAGTATTCTCTGTGTGTCTAAGGATATGTGCTATCAGATTTAGGGCTCCCCTTGAGGTACACGCCTGGAACCCCAGCACTCAGGAGGCTGGGGCAGGAAGATCACGGTGCGCTTAGACCAACCGAGGCTACAAAGTGAGCTCAAGCACAGCCTGAGGTGCAGACTGAGACCTTGTCTCGAGAAAACATCCTCAATTAGATCTGCAGAAGATGCTACAAATAAAGTAATGCTTATGTTTTCTAGGAGTAAGGGTAGAGACACACGTGGGGCAGGGTGTCACCATTCCACCTGTCATAGCCTCTTGCCATTTGCCAGATACTATCTTAAACACATTTATTTATATTTTTGAGGACAGGTTGACTTGAAACTCACGGCAACCCTCATGCCTCAGACTCCCACGTGCTGGAATCACAAATGTGCACCACCACGCTTGAGTCTGTATATCTAGTTTGACCTCTAATTCACCACAACCCAAAGAGATAGGCTGTTATTTTAGTCCCTGTTGAGAACATGGGGATAGAGGGCCACAGGTCATGTGAATAGTCAGGAGAATCTGACTCGGGTGGAGAGTTAGGATGGAGGGGTGGTGAGAGGAGTCTGGAAAAATGAGTTAAGGTCACATTCAGGATACATTTATTATTATTATTATTATTATTATTATTATACTAGGAATTGATCTCATGACCTCATGTTTGCCAGGATCCTTTTTTTTAATAAAAAAAATTGTATTTACTTAGAAGCATTCAGAATGTCAACAAAACAGTTGCAACTTTTTTTTGCAATTACAGAGTGGTATTCAGTTAACAGAACAATTATTTCGTATAAGCTGCATCAGAGACAACTGAAGATGAAAAACTACCTTCCTCTATATAACTAATTTGTGCTATGCACCAGCAAGAACCTGCTTTAAATTTCCATGCCAGTTTACAACCTGTACTGTACCAGGCAGGGTTAGTAGCTATTGAAAATACCACCAGGACAGGGCTATCTTGACACATTCGGTAGAGTGTTAACTACAAAAAAAGGACACTGTGCAATTTAAAAACAAATCTTACACAGCTTTACATTTCAATTTTTTTCTTCAAAAGGAGTGAGTTGTGTACAGGGGGGTCAAATGCTTTATAGACAAGAAAAATAACTATGCGAGAACCAACTAATTCATCATCATCCTCTTCTTCGTCCTCCTCCTCCTCTTCCTTCTTTTTCTTGCTTTTTCAGCCTTGACGACTCCCTTTCTTGCTGCACCAGGTTCTCCTTTGCCCAGCAGGCAGCGATGTCCTTCTCATACTTCTCCTTCAGCTTAGCAGCCTCCTTCTCCTACGGCTGCTTGTCATCTGCTATAGCACTTTTCCACATTTCTCCAGGCCTCTTTGCGACATCACCAACGGAGAGGCCAGGATGTTCGCCTTTGATTTTTGGGCGATAGTCAGAACAGAACAAGAAGGTTGAAGGAGGCCTCTTGGGCACATTGGGATCCTTGGGCTTCCTTTTTGTTTCTCCTTTAGGAGGAATAGAAGTTTTCATTTCTCTGTCCGTTTTTTTGCCGTGTCTTCAGATTTTCCTTTCTCTTTAGCAGACATGGTCTTCCACCTCTCTGAGCACTTCTTAGAAAACTCTGAGAAGTTAACGCAAGCATCTGGGTGCGTCCTCTTGTGCTCCTCCCGGCAAGTTTGCACAAACAATGCATAGGATGACATCTTTTCTCTCAGCTTCTTAGGATCTCCTTTGTCCATGTTTACTTGTTTTCCTCAGCTAGGTACAGAGTTGCCAGTGTCCATCCGGCTCTCACTTGCCCTGGCGCTGTCTCCATGGAGCTCAATGTACTGCAATGGCTCCAGGCTCCTTTTTGGATTTTTTTTTTTTCTGGCTCAGGATGCCTTAAGGGCAGGTCTGTTAAGGCCTGAGGATGTGGGGATCAAACCACAGAATCCTGAGCCTGCTTTGCTTAAGCAGGCACTTACACAATTGAGCTAATGGGCAGGTCCCCTGACAGGCTCTTTTTTGAGACAGGGTCTCAATTGCAGCTCAGGCTGGTCTTGAGCTCACTTTGTAGCCGAGGCTGGTCTTGAACTTCCAATGAGCCTTCTGCCTCAGTCTCCCAAGTGCTGAGATTACAGTCATGCATCATCATGTGTGGCTGTTTTTTCGTTGTTTTTTTTTTTTTTTTTGAGGGAAGTGATGTATTTGGTACAGGGTCTCACTACACGGCTCAGACTCCCAGTGATCCTCTTGTTTTCAGCCTCCCTAGCCCTGGGATTACAGGCATGCGCCACCACACCCGGTCTCGGTGGCCCACTCAGTACACCGGGGGGTGGCGTCAGTGCAGCATGTGGTGCTAAAGATTGAACCCCGGTCCCTGTACTCGCCTAAACAGGCACTGAGTTCACTGAGCTATCTCACTGGCCCTTATTTTGGGTTTTGACACAGGGTCTCACTTTGTAGTTCAGATTGGCCTTGAGCTTGCTATATAGCCCAGGCTGTCCTTGTCCTCAGCTTCCTAGTGCTGGTTCAGGTGTGTGCCACCATGCCCAGCCACATCCAAAATACTCTGAATAGCTGCATATGGTACTATGCTTATTCTGTAAGTAACAGGCACTTGTGGTGTTTTCAGTTCAGAACAGCAGGTGGGCCGGCTACCTGGGAATCTGATCAGGAAGTGCTATGGAAGACAGACTGGCAGGGCTGCCCAGCACAGGCTCACAGAATGGTATGCCCGGCGATGCAGGCCTGGCCTTGGAGGAAGGGGACACTAGTAGCTCACCCGTCTCCTTACCCCCTTATGAGGCGCCTGCATCCTTCCATGAAGCTTTACTCTTTCGGTTGAGAAGTGAGTCAGGCTCCAATGGCCCCTCCAGCAGACACAAGGTCCCCCCTTAAAGAGCTGCCATGGGATGTGGAGGGAGCTGCAGGCACTGCTCCTAGCAACGCAGCTCTCTATACTGGTTTGATTGTGGCTACTTGGAGAGCAGTGGCACACTGGGGACCAGGCGATGTCCCTCCTGAGGGTATGCGACAGTGGTGAAGCAGCCACAAAGCCAGACCAAAGCCGGTCACTGTCAAGGGCTGGAGAGGAGCGGTGGTGTTTCCAGCTCTGCTGTGGTTGTGAGAAGCGGCAGGCAGGACAGAGATGTCACCACTCACCCCAGCGCTCTGCCTAGGGCGTGGCCATGCAGGGTCTTGGGAAGGATGTGACCAGAGGCACCTCAGAGAACTTTTGTTAGACAATGGAGGGCTGGAGGTAAGAGACTCCAGAGGACCAACAAAAAGTTCTTTTGTGGTTTTTGTGACACAGGGTGCACTATGTCGCCCAGGCTGGTCTCAAACTCAGTGGTGATTTTCCTGCCTCAGCCTCTCAAGTGCTAGGATTACAGGCCTGTACCACCATGCCTGGCCATAAAATGTATGGGAAAGTTGGTGAGTAAATATTTTTTTCTGCCGGGCGTGGTGGCGCAGGCCTGTAATCCCAGCACTCGGGAGGCTGAGGCAGGAGGATTGTTGTGAGTTTGAGACCAGCCTGGGCTACAAAGTAAGCTTAAGACCAGCCTGAACTGCATAGTGAGACCCTGTCTCAAAAAAAAAAAAAAAAAATTTTTTCTGACCCAATATAAGGAAAAATGGAAATCCTTATCTTCACAGTAACAGATAGAGAGGCACAACTGTTCATGTTAAAATAAAATCCAAACAAGGCAGAGGATTATAAAAATATAAAGGAGGCCTGGGCTGGTGGTCCATGCCTATAATCCCAGCATTCAGGAGGCTGAGGCAGGAGGATCATTATGAGTTTGAGACCAGCCTGGGCTGTAAAGTCAGCTCAAGACCAGCCTGAACTGTGTAGAGAGACTCTGTCTCTAACTAATTAAATAATAATTAAATACATAAAAAGGAAAATTAACAGTTTTAAGGATACCTTCCCCTAGCCCAGGAATATCTTAATTCCATATAATAACTTCCTTCTCAGGCTGGAAAGTATAAGGTTTTATTTATTTATATGTATGTATGCATTACAGGCTCTCACTGATCCTCCTGTTTTCAGCTTCCCCAGCGCTGGGATTACAGGCATGTGCCACTCACTATGCCCAGATTTGGTGGTCGGCTCAGCACACCCGGGGATGGGGCCTGTACAGCATGTGGTGCTGGGGACCAAACTCTGGTCTCTGTGCTTGCCAAGCAGATGCTTAGTCTGCAGCCCTGGAAAATGTTAAGTTTTGAGTGGGGTAGGTAGCATGTACTTCTATCCCAGCTGCTGGGAAGGCCGAGGCAGGAGGACAGGAGGATCGCTTGAGCCCAGGAGTTCAAGACCAGCTCTGGAAACACAGCAAGACCCTGCTTAAAAAAATAAACAAGTGCAAGCACACTGCTTTGGAAATCCACAGGTGGCCAAGAGGCTACCAGCCTTGGAGCTCAACGACATGCAGAGCTGCAGAGCTACCAAATCAGGGTCTGTACTCTGGCCATTTGTCTGCATGATGCTGGTGCGTGTGAAAGAATGAAAAGCCTGGACAACAAGTAGAGACAGCGTTTTCATAATAGGTCCTCTGGACAACACCTGGGGTGTTAAGCAAACAGAAGAAAGCAACATGCAAAACAAGGAACTAATTCACCCTACAGACTTGTATGTGAACAGGACCCAGTTTGCGAGCACATCGCTAGAGAATCAGCCCTTGGAGTGACCTGTTAGAGAGGCACTACTCGCAAGTAGGCCACCTCCCCTCGGTCCTCATCATAATTACAAATGAATAAGAGAATCCTGGAAAGGGCAGCTGTTAGGGCTCAATGAGCTGTAGGATTTGCAGCAGCACACTTGGGGTCTAGATGCTCAGGCTGGGTTTGTGCTATTGGAATCTGGGTATGAAGCTCAAGATAAACATGCCCTGGGCAGGCGTGATGATGCACAGCTGTGATCCCAGCACCAGGAAGCTGAGGCAAGAGGGCCACCAAAGTTCGAGGGCTACACAGTGAATAGCGAGGCCCTGTCTCAAACTACACTAAACAGGGCCCCGGGAGATGGCTCAGTGGAATAAGCGCTTCCCTGGCAAGCACAAGGACCTGAGTTCAATGCCCAGTTCCACCAAAAAGAAAAGAAAAGAAAACTACACTAAGCAAAATAAGTTCTAGTTACAGTGTAGGACTTGAGTTCAGAGTGGGGAGGTCTAGAAGTGAAGCTCTCAGCTCCATGGGCCTCAATCCCCATCTGTAGACTGCCTGGGTAATTCTGAGGTTGTCCTATGACACTGGAAGAAAGGGCTGTGCCCTGGTGCCAGGCTGCCTGGGGACAGCTGCCCTTCAGGAGCCCCTAAACCAGCTGCTTGGTCTAATGCAGAACAGATCCGTGCCCAGAGCCACAAAAGGGCGGGGCAAGGAGGGGAGAGTGTGCTCAGCTACAGCCACCCTGGTGACCAGGGCCTGGAGACTTCTGGAGGAAGTGCCCATGATCTGAGTGCTGAGGACAGGCAAGGACTTGGAAAGGGAGGAAGAGGAAAAGGCATCCCCTGGGAGGGACCATCATGCATGTCACAGCTGGCCAGAGGAGGAGCTCCGGTGGTAGAAGGTCCATCCGGAGGGTGGCTCCAGCTCCACGAGGTCTTCTACTTGACTGTTTCTGCCCAGTGTAACACCACAAACCTGTAATCCTAGCATTCAGGAGGCTGAGGCAGGAGGATTGCTGAGTTTGAGTCTAGCCAGGGCTACTAACTGGGACTTTGTCTCAAAAAACTGATCAAATAAACAAAAAATGGTTCCTGAATTTTCCTGTTTAGAACTCAGCCCTGAATTCACAGTGAGTGCAAGGTGGTATATACCACACACAGACAGGCTTAATAGTAGTTTGCCCAAAAGTACAAAGTAATCCTTTTGTATGTGTAAAACGCTTTATTTTATTTTTATTAGTATATGTTTGTGGTCCATAACTATACTCTTCCCTGGGAGTTGGCTCATGTACATAAGTCTTTGTATTTTTACACAGTAACTTTGAGGTCATGCATTACCCAGCTTCCCGATGCAGTCATATACAACTTACAGCAGGACAGGATTTCAGGTACCTCCCACTTTCGAGGGTGCAGTCCATGGCCAGCTCCTCCAAGGCAGGACCATCATGGCGGAAGGCATGGTGGGGCACAATGGCCCATCTCACGTCACCTGGGAAACAGTAGGGGAAGAGCCAGGGAGAAAGAGGCCAAGGACCAGACACTGTCTGCAAGGTGACAGCCCCCAAATCCCTCAGACACATGCAAAGGTGTCCCCAGGTGTCTCTCAGTCTGGTCAAGTTGACAATTGAGATTAACCCTCATAGGCTGGTCCCCGAACTTCCCTCCTGCTGCAGCTCATGGGGTGTGTGAGCCTTTCAAGGTGCTGCCCCGGTTAGTGTCACCTTTATAGACAAATGGGAGTAATGGCATCACAAAAACATGCTTTTCAGTTGAATTGTATGTATGTACCAGGAATTGAACTCACAACCTCATGCTTGTCAGACAGCTGCTGTGCAAGTAAGCTATATCTTCGGCCCTGAATTCTTCTGAAACCTCTGTTCTGATGTGTTGTTGATTTTGAGGCATCACTGCTTGTGATGCACAATCTCACCATCCTCCTGCCCAGGCCCTGGGACTGCTGGGATTAAGGTGTGGCCACTACATCTGGCTTGTGCTGCACGTGGCCGTCACCTTCCACCCACTTTTGAGTCTCTGAGAGAAAGGCATCTCCTGCTGTGCTGGCCCTGCCCAAGGCTGTGCTTCTGCAGAGGCAGGAAAGCTGCGCCCTCTTGTGCAGCCTCCTACCAGGGGCTCTGGCTGAAGTCCCTCTTCCCTCACCTGCTAGCTTCCCTGGCACCACTGAGTCCTCCTGCACTGGCTCTGATTTTATTCCTGCACTGTTCCTAATTTATTCTGATGCATGTCCTGCTGGGACTAGCTTTAAAAAAAACTTGGTCCCCATGTTTTGGCTAGAGATTTCCATTCATATTTCTGGCAGTCATTCCAACGTGTTCCAAAAGACTGAGCTTGAACATCAGAAGGCAAGGGTGGTGTCATCTGCTTTTGTTCCATCATTTGCAGACAAGGCACAGCTCTATGCACTCTAAGTTTTGCTCACCAAAACTGAGGTGTGTTTGTGATTGGTGGTTTTTCCAAGAATCCAGCAAGAGCGCTTCAGGCTCTGACGGAGGGAGCAAGCGGAGGCCCAGAGGGCTGAGACTGGAGGCCATGCGTGACTCACCTTCAAATTGGCAGACTCCTTGCAGAGGAGCTGTTTGATTTTCTCATCTTTAAAGTATGCTAAACTCAGCTACTCTCACTCAAGACCTCTCAGAAATTACGAAGAAAAGGCCCACTGACTTCACTGAACCTGGGGCCACAGGCTCTCAGGGGATGGTTAATTTTACATTGGTTTCTCCATCAGTCTTTGCCAATTCTGAGACAAAATGCCTCGTCACATGCACAAGCTATGGGACAAAGGAGTTACTCAGGCTCATAGGTGCCATAAGTTTCTACCTGTGGGCAGCTGGCCCAAGACAAGACACCAGGGTGGGAGAACCTCGACCTACAGGGTGGCAGGGACGGAGAGCCTGAGAAGACTGAGATGAGGGCAGACACTATCCTCAGGGTACAGCCTGTGACCCTGGACACCCAGAGCCAGGTTTCCTGATAGAATAGGCCTTCTTCAGATTATCAAGTGACAATGAGAGATAGCAGTCACTTTAGTCTTCCCTGGGCCAGGGAATCCAGCCCCACTGTGTCTATCCAGCTTAGGGGAAGTTTGTCTAACTTGGACATCCTGCTACTATTTTGTATGTATGTATGTATGTATGTATGTATGTATAAATACATGTATTTATTACTTTTTTTTTGTATTTTTAGTACATGGACTACAGGGTCTCACTATACAGATCAGACTCACAGTGACCCTCCTCTTTTCAGCTTCCCAAATGCTGGGATTACAGGCGTGTGCCACCAAGCCCAGTCTCAATCACTATTTTAGCATGTCCCAGGGAGGGGCGGGCATGGCTTGTGGTGCCAGGGATCAAACCCTGGTCCCTGCTCTCTGGGTAAGCAGGTGCTTTAGTCCGCTGAGCTATCTGACTGGCCTTATTTATTGCCTTCTGGAGACAGGGCCTCGATACGCAGTTCAGGCTGGCTTTGAACTCACTTTGCAGCCCACGCTGGCCACTAATTTGTATCAATCCTCCTGACTGGTGGGATTACAGGTGTGTACCACCATGCCTGGCATTCCTACTGCTACGCAAATAAGTGTAGCAGTAGGAATAATGACTTTTCATTACAATGACTCTTCTACAAACTGGAGTGTATGCTCAGTCCCTGCCTGGTCCCAGGGGACCATGTTCTGAGAAATTTGTGTGTACCAAGTAGGTTCTCATGAGAATCTATTGCGCTGAACCTGAATGCTTGCTCTGTATGGGTCTGACCACTTCTCAATTTAAAGCATGCATAGTGGTGCATGCCTATAATCCCAGCACTTCTCAGGCTGAGAGGAGTATTGCCATAAATTCTAGCTAGCTTGAATTTATGAGCAGCCAGGGAGGCAGCTCAAAAAAAAAAACACCAAACCAACAAACAAAAACTAGAACTCCCTGCAAGTTTAACATGCGTATCTCAGGGCAAAGGCTGGCATTTCATTTGTCTTGGAGCAACAGGAGTCCTTCCTGCTGTTTAAGGTCTGTGGGGGAGCTTTTGGGGTCCCACTCAGGCATTCCATCCACCACCCCACCTTCCTCAGGAAGTCTCCATGTCCAGGCTTACGCCACCATGAACACTGAACAATCATGCAACCTAGCGTTTACACAATTTGTCAAGCATCTCGTGGTATTTTATTTTATATTTTGGAGACAGGGTCTGGCTATGCAGTCCGCAATGACATGCATTTGTAGCCTAGGCCGGCCTTGAATTCTCCTGCCTCAAAGCCAACCTCCTGCCCCAGCTTGGCAGTAATTTACAGCGTATTTTACTCCACTTGTACAGCTTTCTTTTCTATCCTTTTCGGCCTCCCCACTTCCTAGCACCCAGCTCGGGGCTTCCTAAGGGGGCTGTGAATAGAGTAAAATCACAGCGCCTCTGGGTGTGGAGTCACCACGCGACCCTTTGCCGGGAGCTGGTGACACAGGTGTGGGCGGCTGGGGGCTCGCCCAGCATGACAGGCGAGGCGCTAAGTCGGCACCCTAATTGTCTTCAGGTATCCAGGACACAAGCTCCAGTGTCGCACCGGGTTCAGGGAGGCAGCGACGGGATCAGGGATTCTGGAGCCCGAGAGCCTGCCCAAATAACGCGCGGCACTGCGGCGACCTCTTGGGCTCTGGTGACAGAGGCACCGCAGGGCCTCGCGCGGGACTGTCCCGGCCGTGTCGCCTAAGAGTCTCAGAGATGTCCGGTGCCCGCCCCCACGTGGCCCCGGGCGGCTCCGAGGACCAAAGTCTGCGCGCAGCCCGGCCCACAGGTGGTGGGGTCGCTGGGACCCGCAGCGCCAGGAGACAGAAGCGCTGCGCCTCGCCTCGCGGCCCCGCCCAGCCCCGCCCCTCCCCCCGCTGCACGCGGCCCGCGCCCCCGACCCTCCCCCACGCGCCCGCGCTGCACCCGGCCGCGGCCCCCGGCCCACGCCCGGCTTCTGAGGTAAAGGCCCCGCCTCCCGCGGTTGGTGCCTAGACCCCGCCTCCTCCCTCCCCTCAGCACCGCCATCCAATCGCGAGCGTACATGGGCGGGATGCGACGGTTGTCGCGGATATGTTAACCAATACAAAAGCGTGCCGGGCTCGGGAGGCGGGACGGACGGGCCCTTGTGACGCTCGGGTCCGTGTGAAAACTGGGGTTCCGAGTGCAAAGCAAAGTTTTTTTGTAAACCGTCTGCAAAGACGGGGAGGCGGGGGCGAAGAAGGCGCCCGAGATCGGGCCGGGTGCAGCTGCTCGGGCGGCCTCCTTTATAGCGCCTCGGCCGTGGGCGCCCCGGTCCAGACGCCGCGAAGGACAGCAGTGAGAGGAGCGCCCTCAGATGCTCCGAGCCTCCTCGGCGCGCCGCCGCCCGCCCGCCGCCGCGCCCGCCCCGGCTCCCGGAGCCACAGCGCCCCGCGTAGCCGCTTGCGCCCGTCCGCGGCGTGCGAGGGCCCGCGGGTTGAGCCGGGCCTCGGCAGCCTGACCCGCGCCCTCGCCCCCGCCCTCGCCCCGCCGCAGCCATGGGGTGCTGGGGCCGCAACCGCGGGCGGCTGCTGTGCATGTTACTGCTGACCTTCATGTTCATGGTGCTAGAGGTGGTGGTAAGCCGCGTGACCGCGTCGCTGGCCATGCTCTCCGACTCGTTCCACATGCTGTCGGACGTGCTGGCGCTCGTCGTGGCGCTGGTGGCCGAGCGCTTCGCCCGGCGGACCCACGCCACGCAGAAGAACACGTTCGGCTGGATCCGCGCCGAGGTGATGGGCGCCCTGGTGAACGCCATCTTCCTCACCGGGCTGTGCTTCGCCATCCTGCTGGAGGCCATCGAGCGCTTCGTGGAGCCGCACGAGATGCAGCAGCCGCTCGTGGTGCTCGGCGTCGGCGTGGCCGGGCTACTGGTGAACCTGCTGGGGTTGTGCCTCTTCCACCACCACAGCGGCTTGGGCCGCCACGGCCACGGCCACGGCCACGCGCATGGGGGCCACGGCCACGCCAAGGGGGCCCGCGCCAGAAACGCGCGCCTTGGCCCTGGCGCCGGTCCCGCCAGCACGGCCCCGGGCGAGCCGGGTCCAGAGCAGGAACACGAGCAGGAGGAGACCAACACCCTGGTGGCCAACAGCAGCAACTCCAACGGGCTGAAGCTGGACGCGGCAGGTAGGCGGGGGTGGCTGCTCCGCAGGTAGTCGACGGAGTGGGACCCTTGTGGCCGAATGGGCGACGGAGCCTCAGGGCACACGGAGAGGAGCTGGGTGCAGTGCGGGTCTGCAGACAGGGCCGGGTGCACAGGTGACTGTCATCGCGCTGCGCTCTGCTCTCCACTTGGCTGTCACTAGGGACTTTTCCCGTCAGAGTGCTTCCTAATTTGGTTCCTTAGGCCTCTTGGGAAACAAGAAACCCCCAGATTTCCCCAACTCCTTAGCTGTTGAGTGTGGGAAACCTCACTTTGCCCAAGTGGTAGTTAGGCCTATTGAAGGACTTTCATAATGATGCACTCGGCGCATATAAATTCTAGTTAAAGGCTTGGTTTATGAACGGCAGTGTATGTTTCAGTTAATTGGCCCCTAATCCTGAAAATCACAGGCTGAAGGACCTGTCTGAGCATGTTTAACATTTATTTTACTTAGGACTTTCCTGGGGGCACTAACATAAGTGGTTGTAATGGAGTTGTTGTTGGGTTTTTTGTTTTTTTTTTTCTCCTTTTGAGACAGGGTCTCTGGCCTTGAGCTCTGACTTTGTTGCACAGGTTGATCTCAAACTCCCAACTATCCTGGCATGTTAGCCTCCACACCAGCATGGAGTTACCTTTCTTGTTCTATAGTACTGAGGATTAAAGCCAGAGCCTTCTACCTCTGGGATACAACCCCAGTCAGCATGGAGTTACCTTTCTTGTTGTTCTGCAGTACTGAGGATTAAAGCCAGAGCCTTCTACCTCTGGGATACAACCCCAGTCAACTTCTATTTACTTACTTTCTTATCTTGAGACAGGTGTCACAAAATGTACGAAATTGTCAGGCTGAACTGAAACTTGTGATCCTCCTGCCTCAGCTTCCCAGGGTGCTGGCATTATGGGCACGTGCCACACTGCCCGGTATTATCTTCTATTTTTAATGGAAACTTTTCCTTTTAAATACTTGTTCTTGCAAGAAATTTGGAAAATGTTGGAAAAAAAAAACCTCACCCAAGAATCAACCCCTGCTACCCATGTTCAAAGATGTTAACAAGTTGTTGTGTTTCCTTCTGCTGTTTTCCCTTGATGCTTACTTGGCTAGTTGTGTCATGCTGGAAAGCCAGCTTTCATTTCCAAGTTTGGGACATTAGCAAACTTGATGCTGTGTGTTGAAAAGATTTAATGATACTGGCTTTCTTCTCGTTCTGTGTGGCACGGTGTTACTCCAAAGAAAATTAAGCTACTCTGGTGTTTAATTCCGTTAAAAGACCAATGCTTTGGACTTGAAAGTCCTACAGGTTTTAGAGCAGTGATGTTTAGTTAAAGCTTGCCTAACGATCTTGGGCTTGCCCCAAGCCCAGCAGGATGCATGCATGCCTGGGGAGAGGACACCCTGGGAGCCTCGGGGTGCTGGGAGGATCCAAGGAGTCCGAAGTACCATAATACTTTCATTCAGGCCTGGCCACCAAGTCCTGGCTCACTCCCAGGGTGTCAGCTCATGTCCAAGTGCTCCCCACGCACTTGCAGTGTACTTGCTTTGGGAACAGGTTTGCACCTTCACCACCACTTAGACGCATCCATCCGATGGGAATGTTTAGAGAAACACTTGAGCTGATTTGATGAATAATTTCTGTTTCCCTGTAGATCCAGAAAAACCCAGGAGTGAGGAGGCAGTGGAAGTGCAGGTGAACGGGAATCTGATCCGAGAGCCTGAGCACCTGGATGCCAAGGAGGAAGATGACGCCGCTGGCCAGCTCAACATGCGAGGCGTGTTTCTGCACGTGCTGGGAGATGCCATGGGGTCTGTGATTGTCATAGTAAATGCACTTCTCTTTTACCTTTATTGGAAAGGTCCTGAAGGGGATTTCTGTGTGAACCCGTGTTTACCTGACCCCTGCAAAAAACCATTTGTAGAACTGGTTAACAGTACTCGTTCTGCACCAGTTTCTGAGGCGTGGCCTTGCTGGGTGCTGTATTTAGACCCAAGTCTTTGTGTTGTCATGGTTTGTATACTTTTTTACACAACTTACCCATTGCTTAAGGAATCTGCTCTTATTCTTCTGCAAACTGTTCCTAAACAAATTGATATCAGAAATTTGATAAAAGAACTACGAGATGTTGAAGGAGTTGAGGAAGTTCATGAATTGCATGTTTGGCAACTTGCGGGAAGCAGAATCATTGCCACTGCTCACATAAAATGTGAAGACCCGACATCCTACATGCAAGTGGCTAAAACCATTAAGGACGTTTTCCATAATCACGGAATTCATGCTACCACCATTCAGCCTGAATTTGCTAGCGTAGGCTCTAAGTCCAGCGTGGTCCCATGTGAACTTGCCTGCAGAACTCAGTGTGCTTTGAAGCAGTGTTGCGGGACGCGGCCACCAGTGCACTCTGGCAAGGATACAGAAAAGGTCCGGTCAGTTAGCATTTCTTGTTTAGAACTTAGTGACAATCTAGAGAAGAAACCCAAGAGGACTAAAGGTGAAAACAGCCCGGCGGTGGTGGTAGAGGTTAAGAAAGTGCCAAACAAACCCGAATCATCTTTGTGAGTTCTGAAAAGCAGGTGGTGTTTGACTTTTGCTTTAAACTGCAAGAGGAGAAAGACTCCATTGAAATTCTAAGTTTGCCAAGCAGTGTACCTGAAGTCCTTGTCCAGTCACATTTAATTCTATTTTTGTAAGAGCATAATGGGACTGCAGAACAGAGTTCTATATTACAACTTTGTGATTGTTAGCACACAGTATCAATGAAAGCCAGTTTGAACACTATGTTACATTTTTGTTGAAAGTATAATCCTTATATAACAATGACTTTGGATTTCCAGTTTTCTCATGACAAAAATGAGGGGGATAAATAAAATCGTTACTGGAATTTCTCTGGTTTTCTTTCCCCCATTGTTGGATTTTGTTAGAATTATAATTGCTAGATCTTTAAAATCAACAAATGTGTTTCCTTTGATGTTTTAAGGAATGTCTTTCTGCCCTTTGATATTACATAGCATAATGGCACCGTACTTTGAGAGTGACTCATGAGTGTTAGCAGGAAATAAGATCAGTTACTTTTCTGTTTTCTGTGTTGCTGAGTAGTAAGCAGCGTGATAACAGATGCAATTATAGTAGGGCTTGAAGGAGATGGGGGAAGAGAGAAAGTTCACCAACAGTGTGAGATCAGTGTAGCATTCAGACTGCATCTCTAAATTCTGAGAACTTCAGTTCGTCCTGTTTAACCAAAGTTCTTCTGAAACATGGACATATTCACCAGCATTACTTCTGGAGATTGGTTTTAGAAACAAACTGAAAGTATACTCAAGATATAATACAGGATGTTAACCTTTCAAGTTGTGCTTTTAAAGAAAAAAAAAAAACAACTCACATTTGTTTGGTAATAATGGATTCGAACAGCTTTGAGCACAACAGTGATGGTTGTGCATTGCTGAGAGCTGACTTGAGAGAAGAAATTCAGATGGTTAATCAGTTTGCATATTAAATTCTTAGCAAGGTAATTTGAAAGGATGAAGAATCCTGGGAGTCATGTGCTTAGTCCCTCCCGGGGCCGATCTTGTAAGATGTCACAGTAACCACCCAAAAAATTATTCTTGGCTACTTCATTACTGCTGTAGATTGCAGATTCAACACTTATTTAAAGGTGTTAAGTTATATTTTTCTTTAAGAGTTAACACTTTGTAAAGAAAAATGTAGATTTTGTCCTCAAAAGAATGAATACTAATATCAGACATGTATAGCTCTATTTTTCTAGAAACGAGGTATTCTGACTACTTCAGTAACTTTTATAGCTGACAGCTTTTGAGATGGCTACCTTTTTGGGATTTGAAATAATTCATTGCTTAATAGGTCTTAAAAGTATTGGGATACGACAGTTAACTTTTAAGAGGGATAGTCTTTTGTGCTTAAATGGTGCGTTTTTCTCCTAATCTAAGCCTATTGCTGGCAATGGGCCTATTTAAGAACAGCTGATTTTTTTTTTTTCCCCAATGACAATGAGGTAATTTAAGAACATTGTTTGTAAATTCACATTTACTATAATGGGCCAAAACCATCACCTGCCAATTTGCAATACATCTTAATGTTTTAATGCTTGTATCTGATACTGTGTAATTCAGCTCTTTCACTGGTAGTTAGTTTGAATTTTTGCAAAAAAGGTTGAGTCTGTTGTGTTTTTTTTTTTAACGTGAAATTGAGGACTGTCCCTAAGAGAAGAAGAGAAAGCTACAAATTTGTACTGTCATGTAGATGGCTGGCTTAACACTTTAGTAGAATCTTACAAAAAAATGTTATAGAAAATCTTGGCCAGGATAACTGGTAGGATACATTGTACTCAGTGCGTTTTTCTTTGCAAATGCTCTCTGGGCTGTCCAAAAGGTGCTGTGTCGTCTAGGTATGAAGATGTCACTCAGGTGAGGGTGTTGAAGGATGGTAAGTGTGGAACAAGGGCTATGGCTAATTTTTCAAAAGTGCTTTGAAGGTTATAGACTTCAGGTTTTAATTATTTCATTTTTCATACTTCATAAGTAGCTTATGTGTAACAGTGGTACCATAGGATTTTTTTTCAAAAGGCTTTGTCAACAAAATCAGTGGGCACTGACTCACCTTTTGAGTTTTAGCAATTATTTATTTCTTTATAATGCACTTTCTAACCCATTTTTAGCTATATTAGCATTATCCTTAAGAAAGAAAGACTTGTTTTTTATTTAAATGCTGTGGGATTTAAGTGACTTTTCCATAATAGCTTATTCCTGAAAGAATGAATATGAGGGAACTATCCTGAATCATTAGGAGACTTAAACCCATTATTTAAGTATGCCATTCCATGCACTGCACCAGTTTGAGGGTTGCATCCCTCCTGCCCGCTCTTCCCTGGGAGCAAGGCCAGTGTAGAATGTGTTGAGAAACTTGTCTGTTGTGTCCCTTTGGTGAGAAGGACGTGCTGCTCATAACTGAATTAAAACCAACTGGAAAAGTTTTCCAGCTAAATGCAGCGTTACTGATGAGAAAATTCTCCATCGTTAACTTTTCTCTTGTGTGATCCTTTTGTTCTTTCTGGAGATTATATTGTAGAAATGTGGACTAGAACCTGATAAAATCCTCATTTTGCTGAAATTAAAATGCTGAGTAACTACCCTAGAGTGTGTAATTTGTATAGGGAAAATTTCCAGATGCACCTTGAAAAAAATCACAGTATGTAGAAGACTGTTAACATGCTTGTGTCTTGTTGGTGTCATCAGTTAATTTTGACTTTTTGGAAAGTTGAGGGCAAAGACCTACGGAGCCCAGTGTGAAGTATTTCATAGGCTAAGTGGTATTGAGTTGAAGATTTCTACTTTGTAAAGCAAGTATTTGATGAACATGTCATTATCTGCTGTCTTAAGATGTTCAGACATGCATCATTTTACAGAGTAATTCTATGCTATAGAAATATTTATTTTAATCCTGACTTTCAGTTAAGTTGTCAAAACAGTGTTAAAACTCTTGGGGAAGGTGGAAAGGATTTTTGTTGTTGTTTGTTAAGCTGGAATTGTCACACAGCGTTTCACCCCTCTGAAATGGCAATTGTAATAGCACTATTTTGATGTTGCTCTACCAGTAATGTGGTGACGCTCTTTGTTTTACTAACAAGCTCTGGAATATTTAGCAGTCGTTTCACTGGCACAAAAGCCTTTTGTATGTTATTCAGTTTAAACTTTTAAACCAAAAACTGTATGCTTCAGTGACTTTGGCCAAAAGATGCTGAAGGGAATGTAACATGCAATGAACATAGATACAGATATGGACACAAATAGGTATATCTATATCTATATATATGGCACAAATGCCAGGGTATGGTTCTGCCTGAAACAGCACAATGAAATGTATCAGTGTCTTGTGTGACTCTTCATGAGACTTCCATAATGTGCTGTTCTTGTGTCTGTTCGTGCCTGCCTTTTGGGTCAGACCTGGCACAGTGAAATGCAGTTATCATCTCATTAAATGCAGATGCAGAGAAAATGTCTTAGTGCTGCAACAATTTACCTTTTTGTATGTTTTACAACTATGTTATTTTCCAAAGCTGTTCCTACCTCACCATGAGGCTTTATGGATTGTTATGTATCATAAATGTTCTATGAGACAGACTACTGTTGTTTCTTCTCATTTATTAAAAGTTAAGTAGAAAAATAAACTAGTTTTAATACCCCCTTTGTTTGGTGCACGTGGCCTCCCCTCTGCTAGGGTGGGTTATGCAAAAGAGAAGTGCGTTTCGGGTATTGAAAGGGAGATTGCAGTTTTAAGCTGGGGTTGGAGGAAGAATGGGATCATTAGGTATTTTGTCCATACATACATAAAACTATCTGCCCAGAAGTTAGATTAATGTGATTGTGTGACCCTTGGGGCTGTCACAAATTTAGTATCATAATCTCAGGAACTTGAACTGGCTGGGAGAAAGTTGAAGAAGGGCAGTAGGTAACCAGGGAAACTCCTACCTGCAGGAGGTGTCAACAAGCGGGGTGGTGAACATCCTTCAGGGAAGATGCTAGGGGTTGAGGAACTTACCTATGAGAAGGAAGAGCTGGGCTGAGCTAGGTGATGAGGACAGTACTGTGCGCAGGTGGACAGCATGGCACAGGACATGACATGGGCCAGCGGTCTGGGAGGCATGTCTGTCCCCCAGTCGTTGAACCAGTTCCCAAACACCCACATTCACATACACCACATTGCAACCAAGCCACACAAACTATTTCTCTGCTCAGGATGCCATTACTGCAGCCAAGGATACTGAAGTGCTGTTGGCCAGGTTTCATTTTTTTTTTTTTTCTTGAATATGTCAAAAAATTTCCTCCTGGTATATTTTTCAAAAAATATCTCCCAACCTTCCTAAATCATTGTGTGATTACAGAATGAATTGCACATTTGAGTGAAGGGTGTTTGTACTAGAGTAGACAAAAACATGCTCAGGAGACCAAATAAATTACTTTTAAAAGAAATTTCATAGACATTTATGAATCTTCAGAGCTGACACCCATTTTTATCCCAGTTCCATGATGACAGCCTTGTTCCATAGAAATTAGTAATTTGTGACACTTGCGCTTGCCTGGAAACCAGTTTCCTTCTAGATGGTGAACCCTGAGGCCAGAACTTTTTCCACATTTGCTCAGGCTTGCCCTGTGTAGCTATTTAAAGGTGTTTGGCTGGATGGTGAGGAATTGAAGGAATGGTGAGAGATACCGAGTACGTCATGTCACGTGCAAGGTACATTGTCTTCAGTCCTTAGGAGCCATGAGGCACATCCTGTTGTTTCTACTTTACAGAGGGATGGTGGTAAGACACCTTACCCAATCTCACTGGTTACTTGGAGAACATGAAAACTCAGCCGGACCCAAATCGGAGCAAGGAGCCTGGTTGCCCCTCTGGACTGTGCGACACCCACCAACCGCATTGTGAATTCACGATAAAGAGTTCCTTCTCATTTTCATCCACTGAACTCTGGTAAAAACAGTTTATATCCCAAACACTAGCAAAACCAGCACCGAAAGAAGACCTAGAGCCTTTGTACTGAACTCGATCCCCAGCCTTTAAAATTTAAAATTTTTGAGACAGGGACTCACTAAGTCACTAAATGGCCCACCTAGGTTTGAACTTGCTATCATCCTGCCTCAGCCTCCCAGAGTGCTGAGATCATGGGTGTTGCCCCAGGAAAGATAATTTTTAAAGCATTTAATATTTATCTTTAAAAATCAAAAGTAGTCACCAACTGAAAAAAAAAGTCAGAATTTTTGTGCCTAATTTAGACTTGGTTTAGCATTGGTTTTATTTTGAGTTATGTGGGGTAGAAAAATAACAGATTTAAATCTTCTCTTGGTTTTAATCCAGCCATGCGGACAGTGTGAATCTTTACAAAGTAGGAATATTTTCACTTAAACTAAATCTGTAGCTGGGCATGAGAAATCACTGCAGCAGGATAATTGTGGCTCCCCTCTTCTCAGCATTGTGCTGCATAAGAGGGATAAGGGCTGTAAGCACAGGTGAAGGGAGCAAGGAGACCTCGGTGTTGGGCCAGGCAGAAGCACTTCCGAGTGCCAGGTCCAGTGCAGAACCCTCCACGCACAGATTGGCTTGGCCCCTCTGGGCTCCCCTAGGCATGCATATGCCCCTGGAGACACCTCCACGCAGCGCCAGGACACCTCGCCTGTGGGGCTTCTTGGAGCTGAGCTTTACCAAAGGACCCAAAGAATACATCCAGAGGCCGGTGACATAGCTCAGTCTAAAGCACCTGCTTGGCAAGCTTAGGCAAAGCGCGGCTGGATCGCAGGCACCACTTGCTGCACCAGCAGGCCATAACACACACACACACACACACACACACACACACAGAGAACACATGCAGGCCACACACACACACACACAGAACACATGCAGGCCACACACACACACACACACACACACACACACACAGAACACATCCTGCCCCTCCTTTGACATACATCCCTGACATTTTATATGAACTTCATGTTCACCCTTCTGTCCAGAAATTATACTTCAGACATCTGAAGGGTTGATTTCTGAGGCTAAGAGTGCTTGACAGAGGTGACTCTTCATAAAAGTAGCTGCCCCAGAGTGCAGAGCTGGTCATGGGAACCCTAGCCAGCTCTTTTGAAGTGTACAGTAAAAAATGGGTTTCCAGCAATGTAAAAAGGGTTCAAAACCAACATCTTTTTACTATAATCCACATTCAAATACCACATCAAAATCTAGAAGGGCCTGCTGTAACTTCAAATGGTGAAAAGGTACAGGGTCACATCAGGCAAAGTTTATCAGAGCCCTTCATACCCAGGAGGGAGGGTGACCTTTGGTGACCTGCCCTGGCCTCTTCTGTCAGATTTTAGATTCCTCTAGGAGGTGCTTGGTGATACAGTATGCTTGCTCAATCTCTGGGGCTCAAATACATAAGCTTGCTTTTGTTTGTTTTGCGATACGGTTTTGCTATGTAGTTCAGCCTAGAACTGTACTTACTACATAGCCCAGGCTGGCCTCAAACTTGTCACAATCCTGCCTCAGTCTCTCAACCACTGGACTCACAGTGTTGGAATTACAGATGTGTGCCACCATGCCTGTCTTATTAACTATTAATAGAGTATAGAAATTCAGCTGGGTGTAGTGGTGCCTTTGTATAATCTTAGCACTCTGGAGGCTGAGGCCAGAAGATTGCTGTGAGTTCGAGGCTGGCCTTGACTATATAGTGAATTGAAGGCCAGCTTGAACCATCTAGTGAGACCCTGTCTAAATATATTAATAAGCTAGGAAATTTAGGTAGCATACTGGGCAGACACAATATTGCACACACCCAAGATGTCCACATTCTAATCCTCAGAACCTGTGAGTACCTTTTAGGGCACAGGACTTTGAAGACATCATTGTAGAGTTCAAGAAGGGGAGATTATTGGGGTAATCCAGGCCGACCCAATATAACTGTGGAGGTCCTTGAAAGAGGAGGCAGGAGAGTTAGAGAAGATGTACTGAGTGAGAGAGTGAAGGCAGAGGCACAGTTTGTGAGGAGGGGGAGATAGGGAGAGGGAGAGGGATCTACCTGATTTTTGTTTTCTTAGTATTTTGAGACAAGGTCTCCATATACAGTCCAGGGTAGCCTTGCACCCATTATGTACCCCAGTCTGGTCTTGGATTCACCATGATCCTCCTGCCTCAGCCTCCTGAGTGCTGGGATCACAGGTATGTGCCATTATGCCTGGGTAGATTTAAAGATGGCCAAAGGGGCCATTAGCTCAAGAAGGCAGGAGGCCTCTGCAGAAGGAACTAAGACAGGGCCTCCAGAAGGAACTAAGCTTTGCTGTCATCTGTGTCTGTTTGGATTTGTTGCCTCCAAAATGGTAAAATCCTTTGTCCGAAGTTGCTGCACCAGCAGTAAGAAATGGGCATAAGTGCTATCCTGCATACATGAACTAGTTGTGTTTGATTACAAAGCCTTATTGAATTTACATTGTAGACTAAGTCATAAATAAATTTTTTTTCATGAAAGTGTTGGTCATACTGAATGATGATGTAATTTTTTAAAATTTTTTTATTTTTGGTACCGGGAATCAAACTCAGGATGTTGTACTTCCCAGGCAGGTGCTCGTACCACTGAGCTATCTCCCTGGCTCTAACTTTTTGCTTAATGCTTATACAATAATTTATGCTGGATAAGTAAATTTATATAACATGGATCTGTGGCTCTAAGGTAGGAAAGGGAAGATGTGTTATACATGAAGAATTTTCCTTAACTACACCTGCAGCTCTTTTGTGTGCTGAGTTGTCAAGCTTAAGGGGTAAATCATTCCTTAAGGGATTTGGCAGGAGTCCAAACTCCCTCCAGTGTTACAAAAGGAATGAGCTTGAACAAAAGGAGAGCTCACTGGGGAGGCTATCTCCTAGGATTAAGGCTCCAAACCCAAGGCCTCCCTGGGTGTCTTCTGTCTGTGCACTGCATGCCTCGCCCAGCTCTCTTGCTCTTCCCTTTCCCTCCCCTGGTTCCCAGAACCCATTGCTCCTCCTTTCCTTCTTTCTCTTTCTTTCCTTTAATCCTGTTCATCCACTGTCCACCCTAAGGAAGCATTAGACCTTGGAAGGTTGGAAAACTCCTGGAACCTCATTCTTCGGATGTGGGAAATGCCCACCAGACTTGAAGGGGTCTTGCAGGGATTATACAAGACCAAGAGCTGAAGGCCTCTACCTTCTCTCTCCTACTGCTGTGCTGGATGTTGTAGCCCACCATGACGATCTGAAGACTAAATGTGGTTCACAGAGGAGCAACTCGGAGCAGAGACCAGAGGGTCTTCTAGACCTAGGGTAAGCAGTGGCACCAGGAGGCAAATCCCGCCCTGCACCCTTCTCTCCTGCCTGGGCCTCAGCCCCACCCACGGGCAGCCCAGGAGCCAGACCTCCTGGGTCTGAGGCCTGGACCCATGGATTTGGTTTCCTTACCTGAAAAGGAAGAGAATGCTAATGTTTTTCCTAGAGGATTGCTCCCAAAGTTAAACAAGTCACTGTAAGCAAAGCACAGGGCTTGCCCTTAAAGTGCTTGACAAGCCACGAGCCATATTTATTCTCCCACTTCTTCCGTTTTCTTCTTTTCTCCCCTTCTCCCCTGCTCCCCCAGCCCTAAGGGGTGATTCTTAAGACCTCGATGGACCCCTCATCCCCTGGGTTCAGCCTGTTGACCCTGCCCTCCAGTTCCCTCTGGTCGCAAACACTACTTGCAGGGGACAGGAGTCTCAGAGGGCAAGCAGGTCTTCACCTGCTGATCCAGGCCAGGCTTCTGCAGGCAAAGGGCTGGGGAAGGAGAGGTGGGCGCTCACTGCCTCTGGAGAAGCACTGAAGCCCAAAACAAGGACCTCTCTGACTGTGTGCAGGTGTGTGGGGTGTCGCCAAGGCTGACGGTGGCCTCTGGGTGGTGCCCCTCCCCCCGTGGTTTCTGCTGAGGGTGAAGTGTGGATGTGATGGCATCTTGGGCCATCCCAGCTGGTGTAGGGCTGAAAGCACAGTCCTTGCAAGGGGCAGGGCATGCACACTAGGCCAGGTACCCAGAGGCCTGGGTTCTGGTCTTCCCCCCTTCTCTGAGTGACTGCAGCTGGCACCAGGTGGCTGGGTTTTAGAGCCATTTCCCCCTCTGGAAAATGAGGGGCTGCACTCTCAATTCCAGGGTGTGGCAGAACTCCATTCCACAGCTCTCAGCTGCCCACTGTGGAGGACCACCAGCCAGTTGTTCTTGAAAGAAGCCATTTGTCTCCATGTTGACTAAGCCTGGCCCTAATTCGTGTATTGATCTGAACAGAGCTGCATAGGATAACTCTACTCCCACAGTTGGCCTTAAGAAATGCAAATGGAGAGCAGGAAAAATGGCTCAGTAGAATAGTGCTTCCCTGGCAAGCGCAAGGGCCTGAGTTCAATCCCTGGTTCCGCCAAAAAAAAAAAAAAAAAAAAAAAGATGAACACTCCATTGTCATTAAACCAGTTTAGGTGCCTGAACTCGGTGACACAATCCAACACAGTCCAGCATTCCACAATAATAGTGAGTTATCTGAAGAAGTTGTTGACTAGAGCCATTTACAGCTCAAATTGTTATTATGGCCCCATGTTATATACCTCATTTTTATACTTTTCTGCTGGATAGTTAAGACCAAGATAGATCAAGACCTATATACCAAAAGATGTAGCTTTTGTTTCTGATAAGATCAATGAAGTCCCCTCAGGGTTTATCTTGTAATCCTGTACCTTATTACTCTGTAAATCCTTTGTCTGTGTCATCCATGTGGATGAGTCATGGCCAATGCTTGACCAGTTTGCTCTCAGAGAGAGCCTGAGAGAAAGTTTTCTCTCCATGTGACTCTCCCCAGGCACACTATAGAACTTTGATCTCTTTCCTCTGTGGCTCCATAATCTCCTTGATCAGAAAATTTGGGGCACTACTGAGTTTCATGATGTTACAGTACAGGTTCTCCTATGCCCTGAGTCTTCGCTGACCTTGAGAGGCTAGGGCCAAAATGTTGGCTGACCTTGCAGCTCTTCTATTTCTCCAATTTTGATCTGTGAACTTAGGGTATTAACTATCCAGAAGAAAAGCTGATTAATACCCTGCAGCATATGCCATTCAGTTTGCCCTATCTGACTCAATTGTCTTTAGTTGTTGTTGTACACTTCTATTTGTATTTCTTCTTTTGTTGTATAGGGAGACTATACAATATTTGCACATATGTGTCTGGTTTATTTCACTTATGAGTATATGTTCAAATGGCATCCACTTCAATATAAATGCTTCAAGTTTATCATTCTTTATAGCTGAGTAATACTCCATCATATAGAAATACCACATCTTTTTCAACCATTCCTCATGTGATGGACATCTTGACAGATCTAGACAAAAAAAGAATGGGGTATACAAAAGAAGAATCATGGTGTGTGTGTATAAACAGTACAGTTAGGATAAATATGCTGTGCTTCTGCATAATTCTATGAGAAGCAAGATTTGTACTAATAGTGGTTGGACAAGATATTATGTTGGCTTCTAGTACTATGGACAAATACTAGGGAGCTAACAAGGTAGAAAGTATTAATTATTGAATCTGTGATATAATTCAGCTATAAAAATAAGATAAATATATAGCTACACTCTTTTCATTCACTGATTAGAGTCATCTGCTATAATAATGCCTGTAAGTATAATATCATGTATGTACCTTGTACGACACCAAAACACTACGAAAACATTTTGCAATGTATTGATTTATCGAATCTGTCCTGTTAATTTGTCTTGAAACTGTCTCATTGCTATTTGTGTTTCAATAATAATAATAATAATAATAATAATAATAAAGAAATGCTAATGGGTCTAGCCAAGGGGACGAGGTGATGCCCACCTGAAGCTCCATGCTGCCAAGCCTGAGGTGGGCCAAGAGACACCACTGTCTGCTAGAACTGAGCCTCCAGAATAACTTGGTGATGACCTGATACTGGGGACATGAAGGTTAGTCCTCAAAGTTGGGGCAACTGACCCCAAAAAACAAGATACTTCCTCAAACTGTGTTATGCAAATTCCTCCAAACTTGGAGAGGCCACCTGTTAAGGGAATCTGGGGCTCTTCCTGCAGGCCTCTTTTGCCCTTGCAGAGGTGCTATCAAGGATCTTATCTAGCCCAGCTCACAGAGCATACTTACTGCAATTCTCAGTCACTCAACCCCAAGTCGCTCCCCTCTTCATGAATTAATAAAACCTGGGTTTGGGCCAGGTCTTGGCCTTTGTTCCAGTCAGCCATTGTTCCAGGGCTGGAGAGATAACTCAGCAGCATAAGCACCTGCCTGGCAAGTGCAAGGACAGGAGTTTGATCTACAGTACAAAAAAAAAATAGTCACTGTTCCAGTCAGCCATTGTTCTGACTGGACTTATAGTCCTCTGGCTCCCCACAGCTATAGCTACGTGTTTGTCTCTTTACTCTTGCTGTGGTTGCACTGGAAGGGGTAGATTGAAATTTACTTATTGGCACCAATAACATTTCCATGAGATGACAAATATAAACTCCTCTGGACCTTTACATCCCAGAGCCATGGTCATGGAGGTGCTGTCAGGCCCTTGGGGCCTGAGACGATGGCAGCTTCTGATTGCTTCCTATTCAAGGACTAAGGAAGCAAACTGTACTCTGCATTAGGTATTAAAAGGGACTAAACATAAACATTTAAGATTCATACCTTTGTGCTTATCACTCAGATTCCAAGTTTAGCTCTTAACTATAGACTAGGTACACACCTGTAATCCCAGCACTCTGGAGGCTGAAGCAGGATCATTGCAGGTTCAAGACCAGCCTAGGCTACAAAGTGAGCTCAAGGCCAGACCCTGACTCAAAAAGACACACACACACACACACACACACACACACACACACACACTGCTAAATGCTAATAGTGCAAGGATGGTGCAAACAAATTTGTATTTCTGTGGTCTTCATTGATTTTGTCCTGGACCACAACAATCCCTAGTTTTGCTCAGAATATATCTAAATCTGCCCTGCAGCTCTCTCTCCTAGCCCATCCTCTTTGGCCATATTGAGGTACAAGGATGGGTGGCCAGTCTCCTGATCCCCTGGGCCCTCTGTGCTCTACCCCCAAACTCCTGCTAGATGATCTTTCCACAGCATCAACCTGAGCCACCCTTTAAGAAATGTTTCTCCAGCTGCTCTGCAGTGCCACGTGCTGTTCAGGTGCTGGGTTCTGATGTGTGCTTCTGCCTAAGGTCCTTCAGTGGCTCCCCACTGCCTTGGGCCAGGGCGTCAGATCCTGCTGACAGCTCAATTATTGTCACCATCTTCCCTCTTCACTCTGCTTGACACACCAGATGCGTCCCCCAGGGATGTGCTGCACCAGGACTCCATTGCTTCACACACTCTGCCTGCTCTGTGCAGATGGCTCTCGACAGCTCCACTGCCATCTAGCCAAATCCTTCAAGAGCCAGAAGGTTATGGCTTGCATCTAGGTGTCCCCCCAAAGCCTCAACCAATCATGGGCAGGCTTCTAGAGTCTGTGATTAATTCGTGGTCCAATGTTGGGGTTATGGATGTGAGTGCAACACCTGCCTGTGACAGATAGCCTGGATGCGGTGTAAGGACAGGAGAGGCCAGCTCCCTCTGCTGTTGCTGCTGCCCCTGCTCCTCCCCTTCTACTCTTGCTGTTTTCTGCTGCCATGAACTGTTGCCCTCTGTCATGCGGCATTCTGTCTTAGAGCCAGCTGAGCATGGACTGAAACCCCCACAAACCATGAGCCAAATGAACCTTGCCTTCCTTAATTTTGGGTGTCGGTATTTTGTCCCAGCAAAGAGAGAAAGGTAACCAAGACACAGAGCAAGACCTTCCTGTGATTCAAGGATCCCTGGTGGCTCAGAGTGCCCCATTCTCGCCATCCACCCTCCTGGGCCAGTCAGCTTTCTGTTACCATAAGCAGTAGCGGATACCATTGACTCGTAAAGAGCAAAGCTTCCTTGGCTCATTGTTGCCCGGGGTCCAGTCCATGGTCCATGGGCCCTGTTGCTTTGAGGCCTGTGGTAAGGCTCAAACCTTAGCAGGAGCATGTGCTGGAGTAGGACTGCTCATGGCATAGTCAGGAACAGGAAAGGGAACAAGAGGACAGGCCAGGGACCAACTGTCCCTTCAAGAGCATCCAGGACCAAAAGCCTCCCACTAGGCCCTGCGTTGTATTGGCGGCCCCAGCTTCTGACAGTACCAAGGGACCATGCCTGTGACATGTGGACTTTGAGGATGGGCAGACATGGCCATAGCACCTCTTGTCTCCTGTCTACTGCACACCTTCCTCTCACTTCCACCCCAGGTCCTTTCCTCTTTGCCCTAGGTTCACCCAGTGGCCTCCTCAACCCATCATCCCTCACCTGTCACCCATCATCGCATCCCAGACGGTGGAAACACCAAGAGTGCAACCAGGCAGGAAATACAGCCAGAGCCGGAGTCCCTGGCCCAGGTCCCTACACCCAGGTCATCGCTGGTGTTAAGAAACAACAGGAAAAACAGAGGACAGAACACAGTGAGCAGGATCTTCCCTGTCAGGTTGTGTAGGTGACACCTATCCTTGTTTCCTACGGTACACTCGAGATGGTAAGCACAGTTCGCCTACTGAAATGTCACCTGTGTTCCTGCCATTTTCTTTCCCTTGGATGACAGGAGCTGCCTTCTATGTGGTTCCCCAGTGGTTGCCCATGCCTGCTCCTTGCAAGTTCCTCTATTTCTCCTTCCTTCTCTGGCTCTCATCTCCCTGCCCTCCCTCTTCCTTCCCTTTGCTTCCTTCTTTCTTTCCTTCCTTCCTTCCTTCCTTCCTTCCTTCCTTCCTTCCTTCCTTCCTCTTTGCCTCTCTCCTTCCCTCCCTTTCTTCCTCCCTCCCTCCCTTCTTTGTCTCCTTCCTTTCTTCATACTCGCCAAGTGCCCTGGGTGTATGCTATAGAAACAATGCTAGAGAAACACTTAGCCACTGCCTTTCCAGAGCTGCCACTATAAGAAATTCCAGTGCATCTCCAAGAGGAAGCGTCCAGTAAGTTGTGGATCCATAGGTCCTTCCCTCAGAGGAATCCATAAATGAGTGCTCGATCAATTCTGCCTGGCCCATTCACGGCCGTCCAAGGCAGTGAACAGTATCCCTCTGTGGCCAACCACAAAATGAGGCTGGGTGAGATGAAGTTCAGCTCACCTGGCTGGGCCTAGAGCCAAGCCACTGTCTGTGAAGCTCTTGCTGTTAGCGTCAATTGCTGCCACTCTTTAACCTTGTAGGGGGGTTTCCCTAAGATGTCACTATTCCCCTCTGGAGCAGGGATCTGTCTACTCCCTCACCAAATATTTACTGAGGCAGCAGGCACTGGCTGTAGTGAACACAGACACGGTCCCTGCCCTGGTGAAAACCACAGTCCAGAAGGGCAGAGATGGCAGGATAAAGATAGCAGAAGTAGAGCAGATGAAGCAGTGGTAAATTGCAAGGAAAAAAAAAAAGAGTGAGCAGGTGATGCAGAACAGAGGGTGGAGGCGTTACTGTTTTAGGGGAAAGCTGGAATTGAGCGAGGGGATTTAAGCAGATATGGAGCGGGTAGGGAAGTGACCTCCCCTGTCTCCAGGATTTCTGGGGAAGGAGCCCCTGGGAAGGAAGAAGGGACAAAGGCCTCAGATATCAGTGGCCAGGAGAAGCAAGTGTTGTTGGGGAAGGTCCGAGTTCTGCAGACAAGGCCGAGGTCCTGGAGCAGATGGCCTGTTCTGGATTTTCACTGCACCTGCCTCTGGGGCCCATGGAGGAGGCAACCCAGGGGCAGGGCTGGCTTTGCAGCCTTCTGACTTGTTATGCAATCACGGGGACAGTCCTGATAGCTCAGCAGGACTCTGGGGACAAAGCCAGCCCAGTGGTGACAAACTCCTGCCCCAAGCATGGTGCTTGGTGCTCAAAGAGCAGCCCATAGGGCCATTTTGCCAAGCCCGGCTTTCTCACCAATGCCTGGCTTCCTGACTTGTGAAGCTTTGCAGTTTATTGAAAGATGAAGCATCATTGTTAGCTCAGTTTTTCCCCAGCTGGAAAAGGGCATCTGCTGCTGCTGCTGCAGAGGTGAGGGAGGACAGGGACTTTGGAACCAGAGAAGTTTTGTGCTCACACTGGCATCGGTGAGTCATATGACTGTGAGCCAGCTACCAACCTGGGAAAAGAGGACAAGGGGGCAGGGATTCGAGGGCTGGTGCTTGGCAGAAGCTCCGTGGGCCATCACTGCAACGGTTCCCATTCCCTGGAGCTGGGGAACAGCCATACCACTGCCCCTTTCCATTCCCTCTTCTTCAGCCGGATGTGGATGGATGTGGTCTGAAGAGAGCTGGTTAATCCTGATCAACAGCCTGATAGGCTTGACAGATGCCCTGGAGATTAGTAAAGAGCCCTCTGGGTGTGTCTGGGTGGGCCTGGGCTGTGGCCTGGGGCACAGTGTCTGCTCCCTGCCCCCACCTCTGGTGTCTCCTGCTCGCTGCTTCTGGGGTGCTCGGAGGTGAGCAGCCTTTCTTCCCTTAAGTTGGAGGCCTCAGGTATTTGTTCCAGAGAGGTGGAATCCAGCTCGTACTCACGACTTCCAGAATCCAGCTGGCAAGGGGCTGATGCTGTATCTCCTGATGCCCAAAGGAGCTCAGGAGAGACAAGTTGGAGCCGTAGTGGGTAAGTTAGTGGAGTTCTATCAACTTCTGCCTGGGCCAGGTAGAGCAGGGCCTGGGGGTCGTTCCTACCTGGCCACAGGGTGTGGCATTTTCTTTGTCATTTCAGAGTTACATTATTTACAGATGCATTCAGTTGGCTGGAATCTGTCCTAATCAAGGACCATCATTTCAAGATCTATATGGTATGGTTTCCTGTTTTTTTTCTCTCTCTCTCTTTCCTGACATGGCATGTGGTAACAGTAGTCGAACCTCTGTCCCTGGACTTGCACTGAGTTATCTTGCTGGCCCTCAGGTATGTGTTTTGACAGTGCAAAATCAAGCCAGGCACAGTGGCACAAGCCTGTAATTTCAACATTTTGGAGGCTGAGGCAGGAGAATCACTTTGAATTACAGGCCAGCCTGGGCTACACAGAGGTACAGCCATCAGAATGCATAGAAAAACTCTATCCCAAAAAACAACACAATAAGTGCTTGCCTGCCAAGTGCAGGGTCCTGAGTTCAATCCCTGGTACCACAAAAACAAAAACCAACAAACAAACCCCCCCCCCCCAAAGAAGCACAAAAACCAAAAAAAAGTAGGTTTATTGTCTTCTAAGGATTCTCTTTTGGGGATGGGGGGGTCCCGGGAATCAAACTCAGGACTTGCACTTGCCAGGCAGGCACCGTGCCGCTGAACTATAACCCCAGGGCTTCTAAGGATTCTCATACTTGATACAGGGAGGAAAACTGATCTCAGGTGGGTAACCTCCAAATGATACAGGGAACTTCCAAATGATATAGGGGAAAAATGATCTCCTGACCTGAAAGGTACCTGGGACGAGTTCATGTTCTCTAAAACCAAAGAATGAATTGTAGGAACAAACAGGTTATGAGCAGAATATATTTATTGAGGGAAAGAGAGCTCCTGTCAGAGAGAAGGACAGGAGGGGGGCTGTGCGGGTTGTCCCCAGGAAGCTGTGTCTTCCAGGGACTTTTATAGATTAAAACCATGCGGTGAGGTGGGACTAAGGTTCTGGAGAAGATGGGAACTCCCTAGGTGGATGTGGGGTGGGACAAAACTATGGTCAACGAATGGGATTAAAAGCACCATCGCTCAGGTAAAATTGATTAAGTCCAGGACAAAATGGGGTAGAGAGTCAGGTAGCAGTGGGGCATGAAAGCAAAACAGGACTTTATCAGGTAGCCCTCCAATATAGTCAGATCAATGATTCTTCTGGCTCCCTCAGGATGATGGTCAGTCACGGATGCCTATCTTTAGCATTTGTTTGATCTTTGGTCTTTAGGTCTGGCCCACAGCGGGAGCATCTGCCTCTCTTACAGTTGTAAGGAATCTTGTTCTCTATTATCTCCTTCGAGGCCTGGCCCTGTCTGCCTGTAATATTTCTATCTCAGCTGCCTGCAACATACTGACCCAGATCTTGGTACCAGCATCTTGGAATCTTGCAGAACCACCCGCTGCCTGTGAAATAACCCATGGGTGTGGCCAGGGTCGGAGAATCCAGGGGTTTTGTTGCTGCTTTACTTTCCTAGCATACGTGGGACTTGGGGGTGCTGGCCGGCTTGGGACTGAATTTATGCTGGTGAAACACGTTGGGGGCCTCTGCGGTCACAGAGTCCGCGCTTGGCAGCGCAGTTTAAGGGGCACTCAGCAAGCATGGAAGCCTGAACCCCCGGGGCCTCCTTGGCTTGAAGTCCTCTAGGTGGCCGTACCGATCACCTCCACGAAGGGATTTTAAGCAGCTGTTGAACGAAACAGAGCCTCCCCATTCCAGCTGTCCCCGCTGCCCGCGTCCCCTAGAGGTAAACGTGTCTGATGAAGCTCCTTCTGGCCGAGACGCGCCCCTGCTCACAGGCTCCTGCCTTTCAGGAGGCTGATTTTAAGCTTCGCAGCATCCGTGCAATTAAATTTAACAGCCGCTGCGACAGCCGCCAAGAGCACGAGAGCCCTTGGGGCTGCTCATACTGTTAAATGGAAGATTCTTGCCAAAAGTCTGTGGTTTTGTTTCAATCGGCAGAGCCCTGAACACCGGAAAACAGGAGTCTCTTTTCTTGGGTTTGGGCCGCGAGGTTCCTGCGGAGGGACCGGGACCGTCCACACCGGGCGACCTGGGGATGGAAACAACGCCGCGCGGGGCCAGCGCTCAGCACCCCTGGGGGGGGGGGGGGCGTTCTGCATTCAGGTCTCCGTAAAGGTTTATTATTTGGATTTTTTGTTTTAAATCTTACTAACTTGTAAATGCTTTAAATATGTACCTGTATATTAAATATTTGTCTTTCCGAGGCTATTGTTCATATTTTAGCTTTGTTTCTGGTATCTTTTGTATTATTATTTTTGGTACTGGGTATGGAACTGAGGCCTTTGCGCTTGCCAGGCCAGGCACTGTGCTGCTAAGCTGTTAGTATCTTTTTACATACAGAAGTTTCTTATTTTCCGTGTAGACTAATAAATTCTCTCCCTCCTTCTCTTCCTTTTCCCCTGTCCTCCCTTCAGTACTGAATGTTAAACCCAGGAAGGCCCGACCTACACCTCCCTCCTTGATACTCTGTTTTTGAGACAGTTCGTGGTCAAATTGCTCAGGCTGGGTTCCTACTCAAAATTCTCCTGCCTCTACATGAAGAATGGGGATATAGGTGTGGGTTACTGGGCCCTACACATTTTATTTTTATGATTTTTATTTTATTGTTTTATTTTGGTGCCTAGAATTATTATACTAAGGTTCTTATGAATGCAAGCTAAACAAACTCTCCATTACGGGTATCCCTAGCCCATTTTTACTTTTATTTTTTGAGACAGGGTCTTCCCACATTACCCAAGCTCAGGTCAAATTTACAGTTCTTCAACTCTGCCTCCTCCTCCTCCTCGTCCTATTTGGTTGTGACAGGGTCTCACTACGCAGCTTGAACTCATCGTTCCTGATCCTCCTGTTTTCAGCCTCTTCAGCACTGGTGACACTATGTCTGGTCTATGTGGGTGGCCCAGCCCACCCTGGGGGGGGGGGCTGATGCAGTGTGTGGTACTGGGGACTAAACCCTGGTCCCTGTGCTTGCCTAAGCTTGCTTAAGCAGGTGCTTTAGGCCACTGGCTATCTCGCAAACCCGAATTTACGTTTCCTCTGCCTCCACCTCCTGAGTAGCAAAGAGTATAGTTAGGGAACATCAGTGCTACTATTGCATATCTTTGGGTTACTACCCTGATCAAGTTTAGAAAGCTGGCCTCTTGGTTTTCTATTTTATTTTAAAAATCAAGAATGGAGTACTCGGGAGGCTGAGGCAGGAGGTTTGCTGTGAGTTCAAGACCAGCCTGAGCTACAAAGTGAGCTTAAGGCCAGACTGAACTGCATAGTGAGACCCTGTCTCAAAAAGACAAAAAAAAAAAAAAAAAAAATCAAGAATGGAGTTTAAATTTATTGCTAGTTGCTTTTAATATTTTTTTGTTTATTTGTTTTGCGTTTTCTTTTGTGTCTTTTACATTTATTTGTTTACTTTTGAGAGTTCGGGCTGACCTTGAATTCACTATGTAGCCTAGGCTAGCCTTGAACCTTTTGTGATTCTCTTGCCTTAGCCTCCCAAGAGCTGGGATACAGGTATGCACCACTGTGCCCAGTTACTTCTTATGTATCAATGTGATTCTTTAATTTCCTCGATACAATAAATTTCACCTTTTTTATTTTGTCTTTTTTTTGAGACAGGGTCTCACTATGCAGTTCAGGCTGGCCTTAAGCTCATTTTATAGCTCGGGCTGGTCTTGAACTCACAGCAATCCTCCTACCTCAGCCTCCCTAGTGCTGGGATTACAGGCCTGCGCCACCATGCCCAGCTTATTTTGTCTTCTTTTTGAGACAGATCTCACTAGGCAGTGAACTCGTACTGTAGCTCAAGCTGGCCTCGAACTCACAGCAATCCTCCTCCCTCAGCCTCCCAAGCACCACGATCACAGGCACATGGGGCCACATCCACCAGCTCGTACACTGTTCACTGCGGAATCATCTTTGAAGTTCGGGTCCAGTCAGACCTTGTCTTTCAGTGCACTGCTGGGCTTGATTCCCACCATTTTCTTCAAGATTGTTGCATTTGTGTGAAGGATGGGAGTGGCTTCTGGAGTTCTCATGACACACTTCTTTATGTCTTTTTTTTTTTTTTTTTTTTTGAGACAAGGTCTCACTATGCAGCTCAGGCTGGCCTTAAGCTCACTTTGTAGCTCAGGCTGGTCTCGAACTCACAACAATCCTCCTGCCTCAGCCTCCCGAGTGCTGGGATTACAGGCCTGCGCCACCACGCCCGGCTGACACACTTCTTTAAGATTCAACTTTATGCTAGTTCTTAAAGTAAGTTCAGCAGCTTTCCACCGCTCTTCTATGCTGTTGGAGTTTTGCAAACTATGTATTGTTTGGGTTTTTTTTTTTTTTTTTCACGCATCTAGCTAGAGTTTGCCTTACAATTACTAAAATCTTTTAGAACCTTTTGTGCTTTTTGTTTTCA
>PVKA01007766.1:0-76265 GCA_004027165.1 Ctenomys sociabilis
CATTCCTAAGAGTATACATAATTCTGAATTACTTAAATTGAAAGAAATTTTAATATATTAGATACAATGTACTTTCTGTTCATTCAGAGCTCATCATATGTTTATATTTCCCATCAATCTGTACAGATTTTTTTTTGCTACTCTTAAAAACTGAAAATTTTAGTTCCTTTTTTATGTTAATAAACTTTTTGAATGTGTAAAAAAAAAAAAAAAAAAAAAAAAAAAAAAAAAAGAAAGTTCAGCTCCCCGACCTCCAAGGGTAGGAGAAGGCTTAGGGCCCAGAGGTTCAGATCCACCACGTTGTCTCAGGGCATGAAACTCCCAACCTGAAAGAGACCTGGGCCCTGTTCATGTTCTCTAAAAACAAAGAATGAATTTTAGGAACAATGGAGGTTAAGAGCAGAATGTTATGGGGCAAGAAAGTTTCTATCTGAAAGGACAGAAGGGGACTAAGCATGTTGCCCGGCAATCTACCATTTCTAGGGACTTTTTTTATTATTTGGTACGGGGTTCCACTACACAGCTCTGATTCATATTGATCCTTCTGTCTCAAGCTCCCCAGCACTAGGATAATAGGCGTGCACCACCACCCCCAGTTCCAGGGCCAGCATGGCATGTGATACTAGGAACGGAATTCAGCTCCTTGTGCTTGCTGGGCAGGCGCTTAGGCCATTAAGCTATGTCTTCAGGCCCCAAGGATGGAATTTTTCCAATATTATTAATATATCTGGTAAAATATTTTCAAATGTATTGTAGACTTTTTGTTGTTAGAATAAACTCACAGATAATTTCTCAGTCAGGGATTAGGTGTAATTTTATGCCTTTTGATAGATTATGTTAATTCAATTTCTGTTTTTCTGTCTTAGACTGAGTCTCTCTATGTGGGTCAAGCTGGTCTTGAGCTCACTTTGTGGCCCAGGCCGGTCTGCAATTGGCTCTGTTCCTCCTTCCTCAGCCTTCTGAGTGCTGGGATGATAGGCACATGTCACCACACCTGGCTTCCAGTTCACACTTGGGGAATGTTTTATCTCATCAATAACTATAACAAAAACAAGATCTGAATTTTGGCCTACCATCAATGTGGTCTATCAAGTTAGCCCCAAACAAGGCTGGGGAGATGGCTCAGTAGAAGAAGCACTTGCCTGGCAAGTTAGCCCCAAATAAATACAACATAATGCAATAAGGTATTGGCCTTAGTAAATGGTATCTTTTTATTGTTATTGTGGGATTGAAACTACATCTCTAGCCCTTTTTATTTTTATTTTTTTAAATTTTGAGACAGGGTCTTCCTAAGTAACTAAGTTTCTCAAGCTGAGCTTGAACTTGCAGTCTTCTTACCTCAGCCTCCCAGGGGGCTGGGAGTATGCAGAGCATACAGCACCACTCCTAGTTGTAGTTGTAGTTAGTATGAATTTTTATGAAGCACTTTGACATCAAGAACCATAAATATATTTCTGCTTGGGTTGCAACATACGTCAGGGACATTGGTAAATTAAAGAATGTTCAGTAAAGAGGTGGGCTGCTTAAATGTTTAGTTGGGTATGACTGTCCTAAAATTAGCAAACAAGACATTGTACTACAAAATCTGTTTATCAGATTGGATTATTCATAAGAACAATGAAAACAAGCAAGACAATTATTCCTAACAAATAGAAGGTTTGAACATTTCGATGTTAATTTCTGACTTCAAATTCTGGACCAAATGGACAGTTATTTATTGAAAATGAAAACATGGGGCTAGATGCAGTGCAACAGGCCTGTACTCCCAGCTACTTGAGAGGCTGAGGCAGGAGGATGGCAAATTTGATGACAGCCTGAGCCAATTAGCAATACCCTGTCTCAAAAAACAGATTTTAGGCCAGACATGGTAGTCTACACTTACAACTCAGCACTCAGGAGATTCAGGCAGGGAGGATTGTTGCAAATTTGGGATCAGCTTGTGCTACAAAGTGAGCTCAAGGCCAGCCTGAGCTGCACAGTGAGACTGTGTCTCAAAAAAAAAAAAAAAAAAAAAAATTAGGTAGTGACTCATCCACATGACTGACAAAGGATCTACTAACTGTTGTTCAGCCTTTCAGGGCAAATCCTGAATTTGGCTGACCTTGTCAGATACAAAAGCTACATTTCTTGTTATGTAGGTCTTGCTTTATCTTGGTCTTAACCATCCAGCAGAAAAGTATAAAAACGAGGTATAAAAAGTAAAGCCATATTAGTAGGCTGAGCTGTAAAAGGCTCAAGTCAACAACCTTTGACATTGCCAGTCCTATGGATAACCCAGTACTATTATGGACTACTGGATTATGTTGGATTATTTTGCTGAATTCACATGCTTACAATATTTAAATGGCAATTGAATACCTATCTCTGACAAAACTAAACAGAAAAAAGGGGAAATAAATAAAGTACTATTTTGTATTGGTCTATACAAAATAAGATAGATATACAGCTACTTTCTCATAATTCAATCAGAAGAGGTTGTACTAATAGTGTTTGGACAGGATATCGTGTCTGCATCTTGTACTATGAATAACTGCTACAAAGACAACAATATGCAATGTATTAATTATTGTAACTGTCCTACTAACCTGTTTTGAAACTGTCTCATTGCTATTTGTTTCTCAATAAAATTAAAAAAAATGTTTTTAATGACAGGAAAAAAATTAGAAAAGGTTGAGTATTAACTTAGTAGACCATTTGCTTAGCTTGCCTGAGGTCTTGGATTTAGTCCTCAGTATCAGAAGGAGGAAGAAGAGAAATAGCAGAAGGAAGGAAGAAAATGTGGGTAGGTTGTAGTTGCATTGTTGCCCTGGGGCTCAGTGCTGGCTCTCCAGGGACAGAGGAGGTGTTGAGGATGGAGAAATTAATTAATTAATACTGACATTGTAGTGGGAGATGGGTTTGTTTTTTGTTTTTGTGGTACTGAGGATTAAAACAGAAAAAGCCGAGAGACGACTCTAGACTTTCATTTCTGTGTTTTGGAGCAAGGTTTCTCTAACTAACCCAGGCTGTCCTTTGAACACCACCTTTGCATTTTTCATCTCTAAATCAAATGTAACAGTGTTTAAGGTATGCAAACCTTAAGGATATATACAAAAGTTAAAACATTGTTATATGTTATTGAGAGCCTCAGAATCCTAAACATCAGTCAAAGGTGTGTGGCAGGACTAGGCCTCTGTGCCTAAAGTAAACGAGCTACCTCAGTCCTGAGAAGCATCCTGACTGGTTAATACTGGCTGATAGTCACTAGGCAACCTTGGGTCATGTGTTGCTAACTCTGCAAAAGTATACGCATAGGTTTCATTGTGCTGGTGTGTGAGTCTTGCCTGCCAGGCAGACTGGCGACCACCTAGCCCAGCTTTTGTCTTCTTGTCTATCTTCCTTATTCCTGCCATCATCTCTCCCCAGGTAGAACTGATCCAACTGGGACCAACAAATCCCTACAGTATTTGTGTTGGTTAATCTTGAGTGTCAATTTTGGCTAGGCTGTGCTATACAAATTATTCAACCAAGCATTATCATCAAGCTGTTGTGATGGCATTTTACAGATGTGGTGGGCATCTCCAACCAGCTAACTATAAAGCAAAGCACTACTCCTCATAATTGGATAGGCCTTATCCAGTAGGTGAAAGGCCTTAAGAGTAAAAATTATACTCAAGGATGCAGCCTTGAGCCTTGTCTAAAAGCATCTACCTTTGCTGGCTTGCCCTTGGATTTCAGTCTAGTTGGTTCCTACAAATCTATCTCCCAGGGCCAGTGAGATAGCTCAGTGGACTAAGCACTTACTTAGGCAAGCTCAGGGACGAGGGTTCATCCCTGCACCACATGCCATGCTGGCCTCGCCCCTGGGCATGCTGAGCTGACAACTGAGTCTGGGTGCAGTGGTGCACGCCTATAATCCCAGCACTGGGGAGGCTAAGACAGGAGAATCACTATAAGTCTGAGCTGTGTAGTAAGACCCTGCACAAAATACATTAAAAGAAAAAAATCTATCTCCATCTCCCTCCTTCCCTTCCCACTTTTCTCTCTGATCTTAAAACAGAAAGTTTAAAAATAAGTTATTTTACTTAAACTAAAAGACCCACTGTAAGTCATAATTCATTCATATCAAAAACTTAAACTTGAAATATTTAAATGCCAATGAACTTTGTTCAAATTTTTTTAAAGTACTTATCATCTTGTTTTTTTGTTGTTGTTGTTTTTTTTTTGTATTTTTTAGTAAGGGTCTCCAGGGTCTCCAGAGTCTCACTATGTAGCTCGGACTCGTAGTGATCTGCCTGTGTTCAGCCTCCCAAGAGCTGGGATTACAGCCTTGCACTACCACACCCAGTCTCTATCTCAGCATGCCCCAGGGGTGGGGCCAGCACAGCAGGTCTGGGAATTGTACCTCCAACCTCTGCACCTGCCTAAGCAGGCACTTTAATCTGCTGAGCTATTTGGCTGGCCCTCATTATCTTATTAAATAAGTCTAAAAATAAAGCCATGCAGAACTCTGGTACCCAACAACCATCTAGTTGTTCTATAAAGAGCTATTCTTTGGGCCAAGGAGATAGCTCAGCAGCATAAGCACCTGTCTGGCAAGCACAAGATCTCAAATTTGATCCCTGGTATGACAAAATAAATGTAAAAGACAAGAACTATTCTTCTGGGAATTGGAGACACAGCTCAGTGATGGAGTGCTTGCCTGGCCTGTGCAAGTCCTTGGGTTACATCTGGAGGCTGCTGAAGGAATTGACTGTACAGGGCTCAGAAGTCTAAAGAGTGATAAAAGGACACAAAGGTGAACAAAGACAACCGAGCATGTCCTACTGTGAGCACCTGGCAGGAAGCACATGCACACAGTATAGGTACCCTGACCAAAGGCTGACATGTGTTCTGAGAAACAGGGGCAGATGACCTGAGATCCCATCATGTGACTCAGAAGGCCGGGCAACTTAAAACTTTCAGATTGTTTATTTCTGGAATTTTCCACTTAATATTTTTGAACCTTGCTTGACCCCAAATAACTCAACTGAAACTGTGGAAAGCAAAGCTTCAGCCAAGAGGAAACTAGTGTCTTTGTGAAAGCAACCATGCCTGGGTTGGGAGAAAGGAGCACAAGCTAGGAGCTTGGAGGAGGGGCCTGGCAGGACCTGGACATTAGGTTCTGAATTCAGGGAGTCACTTGGCCAGTGTTGGCATTTTTAGGGTGATGTCAGGCTGCTGACTGGAGGGTACTGCAGAACAGTTGGGTCAGAGGTGGCTGCACACAGGAGTGCTGCTGTGACAGTTGGGTCAGATGTGGCTGCCACACAGGAGTGCTGCTGTGGAGGTCACGCTGCTGGGAACGCACCAACAGGAGGAACGTGATTCCTTCCCTTTTCTGGCCTAAAATACTCACTGTAGCATCCCCATTAGTTGAGGATAAAAACATAGATTTTTTTTTTTGTCTCACACAGAAAAATATAGAGGGTATTTTGGTATCTCAGGGACAAAACAAATTTGAGTAAAATGACTTAATGCTGTAAGGTGTTCCTTCTCTCTCAGTTATGACTGTGCATGCAACGGTATATTTGTCAGTTCCTACAGATTGATGAATTGGAAAACACAGCAAAAACAAGAATGCCAGGCCCTATTGGGAAACACTTTGCTATGAAGAATTATTGCTCTTTGTGCTCTCTGAGAATGATCTGACAGGTTGACAAATTTGTCTATTTTCTTACATAAGTACTTCTGCTTCTCGAATCTTCTCAGAATTCTGAAAAGCTATTGTCTTCCAGTCTTGAGAATGGGACGCAAATCTTCTGGCATTTTGTGTAGTTTTGGAGGCCATAGAGTAAGATGTGTGAAGAAGTAACCCCCTGGGGCCTCTTAAATGTTAATAACAGGAGTAGGGTTAGGCATTGTACTATGACCATGGTAATGGCAGGATCCCAATGGCAAGCACACACTGGGTGTGTGTGCATGCATGTGTGCATGAGTGTGTGTGTGTGTGTGTGTGTGTGTGTGTGTGTGTGTGTAGAGGGTTTGATGTGCCAGACAAATTTAAAACACGAAGCTCAGAGCAGTGGTCTTTTTTGTCCAATTCTGTTTGCCTGTAACCTGATGGGGTTATTGGTAGGGGGACACCAATGACCTACAGGGAGAAATGTTGACCCATGAACGATGGAAGCCAGTGAACAAGTACTTCCAGCTCTCTCCTTCCCCATGGTAAGGCTGAGGTCCCAGCCGTGTGGTTTGCCAAGTGAACAGTCTCAGGTCTGGGCAATCCATTGTCCTTATTGCTGGCCTTCTTCAGAGGTGGTCTCATGGTAGACACTGCTTCCTGGTGTCACTGTCCGTGGGGCTCACTCCTGCTCCTTGAAATCACCTTTTTCTGGAAAAGTACTTGCAGATAATTCCTCTGCTCTGAGTTACCTTTGGCTTGGATCCTTGGCTAAGACACTGGAAGAGGATTTCTATTCTAGTTAAGAAGAGTACGATTCCATTCTCTAAGGGTGGAGAGCACAGTAAGAAAAGTGAGGTGCCTATGTTTCAACATTTAAGGGAGCATGTATTCCCAGGGTGGTGCAAGCAAAGGGGAGGCCACCAAGAGGAGTGCAGTGCCTCCTTACGCTCTGCACCTGAGGTACCTCAGTTGTCCCACTGTAGTGTGGCCTCTCTCTGAGATATTCCCATTGCAGTTAAAGGATATCACTTACTACTCCTGTGCTCCAAATACCAGTCCACTGAAAATAAATATAATAAATCAGTGCAACCAAAATCATAATATTAGCTGGGCAGCTCCCGTCAACTCCAGAGCAATCTCTACTGGCTTGCCTTGGAGCGTGTAGAACTTGCTCTGTAATTTTCCTCCGATCCACACAGTGGTATCTCTGAGTGAGTCTATAAATAGACACACACATTCATCACTGTTTTTCAACAAAAGTATTTTCTCTCATTAGGCTTCTGGTACAGATAAGTGAGCTAACCATTCTCAGGTTGTGGACTTTATTACTGTTGATTCCACAGTGTCTTCTAGGCCATAGTGCTCAAGCTGTTTTATTAATGTCACTGAAGCTTTCTGTTTTTATGCTTTTTTTCTGATTACTTTTTCTGCTAGTTGTATAAACATGGGAAGCTTAGCAAAATATGAAAATACTTATAATCTACACTTAAAATGTTACTATTGCTAACATTTTTATAATTATTAGGACTTGCTCTGTACATTTTATGTTTTAGGGTACATTATGTATATAGGCCATGATTTTTTCTTAAAGATTCTATCACGATCATTTTGTAATGCCACTAAAATTCTTAGTAAACTTTTAAGATGTAAATAACTTGATTTGAATAGTAGATATAATACAAATTAATAAATTTTCTAATATAAAAAATGTTAAGAATAAAATAAAATTATATTCTATTTTTTTATTTTTTTAATTATATTCTAAATATGTCCTGCTAATATTTTATAATATATCTTGAAGGCTGGGAAGATAGATTAGTGTCTTAAGTGCTTGCCTGGCAAATGCAAGGTCCTAAGTTTGATCCCTAGTACCAAAAACCAAAAAGAATGGCTATTTTATAAGGGGCTGGGGAGCTAGCTCAGTGGAATAAGCGTCTGCATGCCAAGTGCAAAGTCCTGAGTTTGATCCCCAGTACCTCCCCGCTACAAAAAAAAAAAAAAGATGTAGTAGATTATATGCACAAATTTCTACAACTATTTCCTTCTCCACTTCCATTTACATCTTTACAATGCAATCTGATAGTTCCTTCCATCAGGTGATGGAGTCTACTTCTTCTCCTCTGAATAAAAGCCAGTCTTGTGATTAACTTTAGCCAGCAGAATGTGGCACTTCCCAGGTTAGGATTCACCCTGAACTCAGATGAATGCAGGCTGCCTCATTGACCAGCCTACCCCATTTCCTAGGGCTTGGGAGACCAGCTGTTGCAACAGAGCTTACCCACTGCTGACCACAAATACATGAATGATGCTAAGGCCAGAAGAACTGCCTAACTGAACCGAGTCCAAATCATTTCCCTGTGGCATGGTGAGCAAAAGATATGAATTGGTTGTTTTAAGTCACTCTGTTTTAAGATAGTCTATTATTGTCTGTTACTTTTCACTTTTTGCTGGGACAAAATTAAGGAAGGAAAGGTTTATTTAGCTCACAGTTTGTGGAGCTTTCAGTTCATATGTCAGTCCATACTCCGCTGGCTCCAAAGCAGAGTAGCACATTGCAGAGGGCAGCAGTTCATGGCAGCAGAAGAGAGCAAAGCAAAGAGAGGAGGTGCAGCTGCAGCTTCTAGCAAGTCTCTCTCCCTTCCTTCCATGCTGACTGTGAATACTGAAGCTCCTCCGAGGAAAGCTGCGAAACCGCGAAGATCGAAGATCGAAGATCGAGCACTTCGGAGGAAGTGGCACAGAGAATCCTTCCCCAGCCCTTTATGTACCCTTCTTGTGCTGAGTCACTCTGGGGTCGGCCCTCCATGCCCCAGGGAGGGGCCTCCACACCTACGGTGGAGAGTAGCTGAGCCACTCAGCCAAGCTTCTGACCCCTTAAGTTGACACCATGTATCAACCACCACAATTATACATCAAAAACTAACAATGGAATCTTTCCAGACTGTCTTTTATGCTTCATGTACACACATACTTTTTTTGAACAATAACTATCTTACCCTGTGTTATTTTGAAGCCTATTTTGATTTTCTTTGTTTAATAATACAGCATGTGTTAAATAATTTTATAGTAATGTAATTATGTTTAGTAATTATATTGATATTGTATTCATATTAATATTATGATTTTTGAAATACCATTATTTATTTATTGAGTTTTCATTGGTTGACACTTACATGATTTTCTGTTTTGAATTTCTCCTGTAAAAAGGTCTGACTTTCTAGGTGTGATGGTGCACACCTGTAATCCCAGTGCTCTAGGAGGCTGAAGCAGGAGGATCACACATTTTAAATCAGCCTGGGCAACTTGGTGACTTAGTGAGAGACCCTATCGTAAGAAAAAAAATTAAAAAGGGCTGAGAATGTAGCTCAGTGTGAGGACCCTGCTTCAGTCCCAGTATTACCAGGGGAAAAAAAAATCCAATTAACATCTGGTATATATATCATTGCAAACTTGTACAATTATTCTTTGTGTTACCTTTTAGAAATAAATTATTAGGCTAAAGGCCACGTACATATTTAAGGACATTAACACATATTCTAAACTGTCCTCAAGAAGGATGATGCCTCTTTGTCATTCTGCCCCTTCTCGTGTCCATCCTAGATGTGGACTCTGTCCTTCCATTTTACATATCCTGTGGTTTTATGGCCCTGTTTCCAAGGGATCTGGTACCTGCCTTTTTCTGAAGATATGAAACTTAAAATTTTATTATTATTGTCGTCATCATCATCATCGTCATCATTGCAGGAAATCCTTTAGGAACCTCCTGGTCTAATTCTGGGGATAATGGCTTTCTTTTGTTCTTGGGAGAACATAGATTATTTGCTGTTAATTCTCCTTATCCCTGAGAGAAGCCAAATCCATGTGGAAGCTTGCTCTTGAATTCCAGTCTTCAGCCTCACATCTGCACTTCTCCCTCAGGGATGGGTAGGGTTCGTGAGTCAGATCTCAGCCGTGGCCTCTGCTATCCAGTTCCTGGAGACTTTCACCCCAAGTCTCTGATGGGAAGGGATGGGATCTTCTGGATCTATTTGCTGGCCCTCTCCCATGCCCCCACAGCAGCTCATAAGACTTACAGTCTCCAGGGTGTGTCCCTCCAAGGTCGTACTTTCTCTGTCCCCACGTCAGGCCTCTACTTAAGGGGAGGCTATGTCACAATGTAGTTGAGAGCTCCACACTCCCCAATGGCAGTCTAGCTAGTGATTAAATCACCATGTGATACGTTTGCAATAATAAAAGAACAAAAATGATGCACACCTCTGCCTCTCTATTGAAAGACTTTGCCTTTCCCTTTGTAGTTCTTCCATAGCATCTTTCAGAAGTCTAATCATTGGGCCAACACTATCTGTCATCCGCAAAGCAACCTCATGGAGCAAGAGAAGATAAGCGTTCTTGGGGAACATCGCAGGGCAGCAGAGGCGCAGAGTGACCGGACGATTCCTGAGCTGGCCTGTGGACGTTTGTCTGCTGTTCTCGCTCCCCGCCGGACTTCCTGTGGTACTGTGCCACCAGTCTTGCCAGTGCCTGAGGTTGGCTGGGCTGAGGCACAAGGTCACTTTGGATGAGTCATGCAAAACTTCGAATTGCCTTGATATAAGTTGCCCTTAACACAGGTTACCCTTCTAAGTATTTTGGGTGTGGTCCTGAAAAACAATTCATGCCAGGCAGCCTGCCCTAAAAGCCTTGTGTCACGAGTGTATGGCTCAGACGCCAGAAATTTTAATCCACTTCATCCACAATAAGAGCTTAGTCAGCAGGAAGTGCTTCTAGTAATAGCAGCAGCAGATACACACACCCTGCACCTGTCTTCCTAAGGGTGCTCCATGCACCTCCATGCAGGTGATGTCTTTTTTTTTTTTTTTTTTTTTTTAATCTTTTCTTTTTTGGTGGAACTGGAGATTGAACTCAGGCCCTTGCATTCGCCAGGGAAGTGCTTATTCCACTGAGCCATCTTCTCATTCCCTGGTGATGTCTTTAACCACACAGCTAGAATAAGATGCTCAAGGTGAAGGAGATGGAAAGACCTGATAACGAGGGTACCATGGGGCTGTACCAAGGGGGCTGTTGGATAATGTAACTAGGTCCAGCTCACTTTGTTACATATGGTGCTTCCATATAGAAACCAACATTTACTAAAGGAATTCTTCAGGTTGTTTATTTTTTCAGTGCTGGGGATTGAACCCAGGGCCTTCACACTGAATTACATCCCATCTTCCTTTTTCAAAATTTTATGTTTTGAGACAATGCCTCAGTAAGTTGTTAAGTGCCCCAGGCTGGCCTCCTGCGTGCTGGAGTTCCAGGTGTAGACAACTACACCCTGTTGAAGCATGTGTGAAGTGGTTTCCTTGGAATGTAGAATTATGATGGTACAGCAGGTACACCAAGGACTGGCTGTGGAGCTGTTCACAGAACAGACTAGAGGCTAATATTCAGAACCCAAAACATGGGTATATGTTTGTGGATCTTATATGATGAAGGCTGGTAGGAAAGGAAGAAAGGGAGGAGGAGGGGAGAGAGAAGTTAATATCATAGTGTCACTATTTTTGTCCTAGAGAAGGAGGACTTACGTTACTGATTGGAGGGACCATGAGGCTGGTGCCTGGTGAGGCTCCTAAGGGGCAAGAACAGTAAAAGAAAATTTCTTCATAATTTAAGGGAAGCTGCACTGAGAGCAATTCAGGAGGCTTTTGTTCCTCTCCTCATCTGTAGACAGGATGTGGCCCTCTGCCCAGAGCCACACTACTAGAATGACAGGCTGAGACACCAGTAGTGGGGACTGGAGAAGAAAGGAGACTCAGAGATGCCACTGTTACTTCAGGTTCCCAAAGTGAAAACATATATAGCACGAAAAGCAAAAATAAAGAAGTATGACATATGGATAAATACCTAGGACTTCCAGGGGGAAAACCTCGATCGCATTCCATGAAAAAATCACTTTGTCATTTGTTTTGATAAATCAATTTACTCAGACTCCTATTTTTTAAAAAAAAAAACAAAACACAGAACTGCTTGGTAATCTCACTTCAACCATAGAAAGCCTGTTCTGTGCAGAAGCTTCTCATTTTGATATCCAGACGATTTTAGTTAACAGAAGAAGGAATAATCTCAGGAGCACAGGCCTAAGGGCAGAAAACTATTGTTGATGTTTAATAAATAAGTCATGCTTTTTCAGAAGGATGTATATTTAATATGAAAGAATTATAATGGGTAGGGCAGGTTCAGGTTTCAGTTCCTTCTCCTTCAGCCGTAATTTTTGAGGAGTGCCATGCTGGGCCGTAAACCTAGAATCCCAGGCTAAATTGTGTTCACAGGCTGGAGTATGATTTCTGAGGGCTCTAGGACCCCTGAGGATATTTTCACGGACCTTGAGGAGCTAATGTGTGTAGCTTTTGCTCTCCGATTTCTCATATGAAACATTTCCATTGAAGAAAGTTGACAGAAGAGCTCTACCAGTTCTATTTTCTTAGATTTAACAATGATCATCATTTTGTAATATTTGTTTTTTCTTCCTCTAGAAAGTATGTTATTTATTCCCTTTCAATCCAGTTGTAAAAAGGAATAAAATACTCGCCCAAGCTCGATATTGCCATGCCATCAGAATGTGGAAATTCTTCAACAGTAAAGTGAAGGCTTGCTGACAGAAATGGCGGGCAAGATGGATTATGGTGTGACTTCTGGGAAGAGACAGCTCCAGCACTTAGCCGAGTCTCCCACTGATTCGCAGCTAAGTGGTGCCATTTTGCAAACATGCATAATAAATACATTCCGTCTTGGTAGCTCTTGTTTTAACAATTTCACAGGAAACAAAGCATGTCCATTGTCATCGTGCATACATTTTGTCTGTTTTCTTCAGACAAAAACACAATTTAAATTCAGAAAGCACATCTTTGTTACATCTAATTGTACACACTAGAAGATAGAATTTGTTTTTGCTTCCAGCCTATCAACTACTAGAACAATTTTGTAATACGTATTTGAAATTATTAAATAAGGAGTGAGGATACTTCATTACTTTGCCTGTGACTTGGATCACCATGAAAGGTGTTAAATGTTAAGTAACACTAGCTCATGATTGCAAGGCATTGCTTTACAATAATGGCTACCCACCCTAGGAAAAATAATTTAATAGACTCATAATCTCAGTTCAATGTTTTTCTTTTTGTATTTAGGACAGGATGTACAGGATGTATAGAGTCTCACTGTGTAGATCCGACTCATAGTGATCCTCCTGTTTACAACTTCCAAGTGCTGGGATTACAGCCCTGCCACCATGCCCAGTCTCAATCAGCATCTCAGACCACCCTGGGGGCAGGACTGGCAGGGCAGGCCCAGGGATCAAACCCTCAGCCCCTGTGTCTGCCTAAGCAGGCACTTTAATCCACTGAACTATTCGACCAGCCCCTTGGGTCAATTTTTATTGCTGTTTTGTTCTTAACTCATCTTATGCACACATGCAGGACTCACTGTCTGCTAACTGTGCCTAGATTATAGGAAGGAGAAGTTATTCATTAGGAAGCTACAGATAATCTATCTTTGTCTCAGAATACACCAGAGAGAATTTAATTCGAAGTTCTAAAAAAATGTTTGCAGACAGATGGGACATGAGCTTAGTGAGCCAGCTACAAAGCGTTACTCTCTAATATAACAAGCCCCTCTCTGGTACTTTCTTTTCTTTCCACAACCCTCCCCCTGGCCCCCTTATAGGTCAGCATGTGGCACCCATGACAAATTCTCAATAGTGGTCTAAAATTGGACAAAAGCCATTGCAACTAAACTAACGATACATAAAACTGTAGGAGCCAGCTGTTTTATGTAAAGAGTGGTTTGGCTACCACCAAGTGCCCAGAAACCTAGCTGTCTATCATGTGTCATGCAGCAATCCAGGTGTGTGGCCTAGTCCAGTGCTTTCAGTCCAAAGGGGTGTGTGTGTGGTTTATACAGTGACCAGATCCAAGACTAGTTTTCAAGGGTCTATACTCCCAATACACCATTATGTCTTGCTCTCATATCATATATGCTTTCATAAAAATCACTCTGATGTGCACAATACTTCAATATAAACCCTATATTTGGGGCCTTCCAGTAAGCTGAGTTGTTTAAACGCGTGCTTATGCAAATGCAGTTAGGCGCAGAATACCCCACCTGCCTTACCAGACCCACCCTTAAGGCAACCTGAGCCAGCCAAAAAACAAACAAACAAAAAACCATAAAACCCAGTTTTATGGAGGAAAATAGGCCAGAAGAGAGGCAATACTCCAATGCTTTAGTGATAGATTTCAAAAAAGGTAGAGAAGCCTAATAAAAATAGTAGAATGGGGGGAAAAAAAAAAGAAAAGTAATAGTAGAATGGCGCTGGGGAAATAACTCGGCAGTCTAAACACCTGTCTGGCAAGCACAAGGATCCCAGTTCAGTCCCCTGTGCCACACGCCATGCCGGCCACCCAAACCAGGCATGATGAGGCATGCCTACAATCTCAGCTCTGGGGAGGCTGAAACAGGAGGATCACTATGAGTCCAAGTTGCACAGGGAGACCCTGTACCAAATAAGTAAATAAATAAATTTAAAAAAACAATAGTAGAACAGTCTTAATCATGTTTGGCCAGGGATATAACACATTATGTTAAATATGTAAGGTCTTATCTACATGGTTTTGATTATAGAAACTAATAAAGTGTTATCTAAATATTGAAGGGAAAAAAAAAAGAGTAGCTGAGACAGAAATTGTGAATGGGTGTGACTTATGGCAGATGTTTGAAGGTAAAAATATACATGTCCAGCTCCGGTAAACTCAGTGCAGCTTTCTGCTCTCAGCTAGGTGTTTGTTGCTCATGAGATAACAAAAGGAACTTGGCATTACATTCATAGGAACAGGAAAATTTGCATTATGCTCATACTGTTTTCCAGTATGCAAATCATGTTTTTCCAAGACCAAAGTTAGAGCAGATCTGACCATAGCTGGAAGGTGTTGGCAACATATGTAAAGTTCCAAGTTCTGGGGCTGGGGAGATAGATCAGTAGAATAAGTGCTTGTCTGGAAAGCACATGGTCCTGAGTTCAATCCCTGTTATGCACACACAAAAACAAGTTCCAAGTTCCCTAGGCCCTTCACATAGATGGCTCTGAGGGTAGGACTGCAATGCAAGGAATAGCATCTTTTCTAAGGGGACTAAAATCTCAGTGGTATTTCCTTATCTTATTCTGTATTTCCACAGACCAATCCAGATTAGCAATTACCCAGAGGCTTATTATAATTACTAGACATAGACTAAAACAACATTAAAGGAAACCTCCGAATACCCACATTTCTTTTAGCTCCAAAAGTTGTGTAACTTCAGACAAGACTTGTGTGCCTCTCCTGGACTCATTTCCTAACCTATAAAAAAAACAAACTGTGCTGCATTTCACCTCTCCTAGATCCCTTCTGGCTCCAATATCTTGTGACTTTGAGGCCTTCCAGGTTTATTAAACACTGACTAAACAAATGACTTTTATCCTCTTCAAATCTCTCCATATTAGAAGCTCAGCAACGTTTATCTTCATCCCATCTCATCTCTCGTCTTCCTTATTTCCCAGAGTGAAAATTCCAAATCAGTATGGTCCTTCATTGCTTTCTCCACTGACAGATGGAATCCACGGAGGCAGATCAAATCTGAGTTCGTAAAACTCCCTTCTGTATTTTGTTAAGAGTTTTATTAAGGTTGACATAAGGAAGTCACACAACTTAATGTGAATAATCTATTAGGTATTATAGTGTGGACCTGGAATATCCCTTAAGACACCTGTATTGAAAGTTTAGCACTTCAGCTAATGTGTTATTGAGAGGTTGTGGAAACCCTAGGGCCTGGGGCCCAATTGGAAGAAGTAGGTCACCAGTGCTGTATTGCTGTACCTTTAAAAAGTTCTCTCTGTCTGTCTGTCTGTCTGTCTGTCTCTTCTCCCTCTTCCCCTCCCCCCCATTTGATGCCATGTTACAGTCAGCTTTAGTCCATCATGTATTTTCTGCCTAATCTCAGATCCATTGCGGAGCCAAGCAACCACAGGCTGAAAGCTCTGAAACCATGAGCCCAAATTAACCCTTCCTCTTGTAAGTTTTTTTAACTCAAGTGTTTTGCCACAGCAACAAAAACTAACACAGGTAATTGGTACCAGGAATGGGGTCATCGCTGTGACTGCGCCACATAACGTGGTTCAGGACCATGGGGTTCAGAGGCCTTTGAAACTCACTGGTCAGAGAAGCTCAAACATGGTGGAAGGAGCGTGCTAGAGAAAGCTTAGAATGTTGTGAGCAGAACTTCAAGGGCAACTTGGATAAGACGTAAAGAAAGAAGAATACTGAGAGGATGCAAAGTGTGAAGGCCAGGCTCATATAGTTTCAGATAATGATGAAGCCTCTAGAGAACTGGACTAGAGGCTGTATACATTTCACTTTTGCGAGGACACTGCTTGCACTTTGTCCATGCCCTCAGACTATGTGGAGGTGGAGTTTAAAGGTGACAGACTCATTAATTTGGCAGAGGAAATCTCAAGGAAGCACAATATTCACACAGTTTCATGTGCATTGCTGTATTCCTTAGCCAGTGAGGATTGGCAGCAAAAGCAGAGAAGAAAGGTTAGAAAATCTTCCAGTTCATCCAGAAAAGAAGAAAATATAAAGTTAAGGTCAAGGAAGGTACAGCTGCTGAAGACCTGAATGCCATTAAAATGAACCAAGTACTTTGTACAGGGGGCAATAAGAAATACACGTTTTAGTTCTCTGAGGAACTGGCCCGGTGCCACCCACTATGGGGTCAAGAGTGTACCACTGTATATTCATTTGAAAGACTTTGCCTTGAGGAAAGAGTGTCCGGGTGCCCTGCTCCCACAGGACTGTTCAGGGATGTGGTTCGCCTTGCCCAGCCATCCGAGTGTTCAGGGACCATGTCTGCTGAGGCTCAGGGAAGCACTATCCCTGTTTCCATGGAAAAACCCCTTAGTGTCATTGAAGTGATTCTGATTTCCTACGTAGGCTGAATGCAAGTGGTATGAAGTCATAGGGGCTTCAACCAAAAGTTCAAAGAAAAATCTGGAAGGGCAGAAATATGTGGAAGAATCGGTGTTCCTGGGGAAGCCCTGGAGAGAATGATGCCTGAGAAAAGCTCCAGGGGAGACTCCAGAGGTTAGAGACAGGAAGTGTGGGGCACTTGCTGAGGAAAGCCACAAGCAGCAAATAGAGCTAGCCCAAGAGATAAGACATGTGTCTGTCACCAGCAAGACCATATGGTATGGGGGCTTCCCACCTCCTTTGGGGTGCACCTGCTGCTGTCACATGCCCTGGAGAAGCAAAGAGAAGCTATAGGATTTAGTCTTTATCTTGCTGGGTTTCAGTCTTCCTCTGGTTTTGTCTGTTGTTTCTATGCCTTCAATCCTCCCTCATAGAATGGGAGTATTTTCCCTATAACTGCTGTGTGTTGAAAGGGATTTTTGTAGTTGCTGTTATTGATTTAGATTTTTACAGATAATCATATCTAAGACTTTACCTTAAGTGTGAGAGGAGTTCCTGAACTTGCGCTTTTGAGCAATACTGGCAGTTGATTCAGGCACCTTTGGAGAAGGGATGTGAGGCGGATGTGAACCTTGGGGAAGAATGTTAGCTTGGGTTTTGGTCATGTATCCAAAGCTTGATCCCTGGCTCATAGTGCTGTTAAGAGGTAGTAATAGTGTGAAGAGATGGGCTTAGGTGGAGAAAATAGGCCACTGGCGGGGTACCTGTAGAGGGTAGATTTCATCTGTCCCTGGACTAGGCTCTTGCTCTCTATCTGCTTCCTGGAACCATAGAGTGAGCAGCTTGACGTCACCATGTGTTTTTCATCATCTTGTTTGGCTTCACTGCAGGCCTAGAAGAAATAAGGCCAAGCAACTTTGGACTGACACCTTTGAAACCCAGACCCCAATAAGCCTTTTGTCCTTTAGTTGTTTAAATCAGGTGCTGTGTCACAGCAAATAAAAGCCGACCAGCACCACAGGTACACTGGCATCTCTGTACAGCCATGAAACAATCTCCACTGTCAAAGTGATGACAAAGTGCAAGGTCCCCAGTGGTTTCCTCATGCCCCTGTGAAATTGCTCCCTCCTCCCTTTTCTTAAATTAAAAAAAAAAAATCTCTCATTCATTTATTTGGTACAAGGTCTCACTACATAGCTCTGACTCATAATGATCCTCCTGTCTGAGCAACCCAAGCACTGGGATTACAGGCACACGCCACCATACTCAGTTCTGGTAGCCAGCACGGCTACCCTCGGTTCTGGGGTCAACACTGAATGTGGTATTGAACCTGGGTCCTTGCACTTGCCAGACAGGTGCTTAGACTGCTGAGCTATCTCCTCTGTCTGCTTCATCCCATGTGTGAGCAGTCCCACCTCATCTTGTTAATTGTTCATATTTTCTATAAATTAAATACTAAATAGTCATATTGTTTCAACTGGCCTCTTTCACTCAGTATAGTTATTTCTAGATTCCTTTATGTCTCCCTTTTTACTGAAAAGCAGTAAAAAAAGGAGATGGGTAACAGCTTACCACATGGATACTCCACAATTATATCCTTTCACCTGTTAGTGCATATTTGGCCTATTTCCAGCCTTGAGTCATAAATAAAAGTGCTATGAACATTTTTAAACAAATGTTTGTCTAGGTATATTCATCAGCTTATCTCGGATAAACATTTAGGGTGGTGTGACCGCTGACAGTGATATTTGAATTTGACTGGATATTTACCTAGCAGATGAGTAAAGCCCACCTCGGGGTGGGTCTAGGGGGTATTACCAGTGATGAGTGTTCTGCAGACCAGCAGTGAGAGGGGAAGACCTAGCCTGCTGTGGACGGCACCAACCAATAGGATTTTAGCCTGGGTAGATTAAAAAGAGAAAAAACAGAGAAGTCAGTGTGTTTTCAAGTCCTCTAGTCTGCCTGAGTGGGTGCATCTTTAGCTGCCCTCCCAGAAGACTTTGGTCTCAGTGCTTTCAGCTCTCCATGCAGAGTCACATGTGACTCCGTGAGCTCGGGGCCCTTGACCCGGGGCTGGTGCTCCACCACTAATTCCTCTGTTCCGTGGTTTCCATCTCCTTGGGCTGAGCAGCTGCTGGATGGCAGCTATGGACTCTCCCACCCCTGATCCTGTAAGCCTATCTAATCAAGCACCTTCCCTAATTATCAATTATTTTCTATTTATTTTATTCCTCCTGAAAAGCTTATCCAATACAAATGAAGAGGCTGGATCACATATGGTAACTGTATGCCTCTTGTTTTATAAATTGCCAAATTCTTTTCAAAAATATTTATTATTTTATATTTACACCAGCACTGTATAAATGCTAGGTCCCTCCAAATTCTTGCCATAAGTTAGTATAGTTAGAATTTTTAATTTTTGCCGTTCTAATAGGCATGTGCTATTTCTTCATTGCTGTTTTAATTTACATTTCTCTAGCAACTAATGTTGTTGGATATGTTTTATATTTCATCTGTATATCTTCTTCAAGGAAGTAATGGTTCAAATACTCTGTCCAAGATATAAAATAAGGTTGCTTTTTTTTATTGCTGTTATTTAAAAATTGTACATGTATAATCCTTTTTCTCATCTTAGTCATTTTCTATATATACCATTTAGTGGCATTGATACTTTTACGTTTTTCTACCATTACCATAGTTCATCCATAAACCCTTATTTATTACAATACTAAACTATATCTATTAAAATAATTTTCATTCCTTCTTCCTTTAAGTCACCATTCTAACTTCTGTCTGTGTAAATTTGACTAATTTAAATACCTCACATAAGGACCTGCCAAACAGCTCAGAGGATTAAAGCACCTGCAAGCAGGCACAGGGGCTGGGGGTTCGATCCCCGGGAGAGTCATGCCAGTCCCATCCCTGGGGCGTGCTGAGGTGGCAATTGAGACTGGGCGTGGTGGTGTGCGCCTGTAATCCTGGCTCTTGGGAAGCTATAAACAGGCAGATCACTATGAGTGATCTAATAGTGAGACCCTGAACACCCTGTAGACATTCCCTAAAATACAAATAAATAATAAATAAATAAATACCTCACATAGTGGAACTGTATAATATTTGTGGATTTTTGACTGGTTTATTATCTTCAGTTTTATTTCCTTTGTAGCATTGTGAGAATTCTTTCCTTCTTAATGTTAAATACATAGATTCTCAATATCAATAATTATGTCTTTGTCTAATATTGAGACTATATAAAGAACTCAAAAGAATCAGACTTCCTGAAATTTAAAGACCAAATTCAAAATGGGCATCTTAAGTGAGTAGATACTTCTCAGATGAAGAAATACAAACAGAAAATAAGTATATGAAAAGTGTTCAACATCACTAGTTTTTATGGCTCATATCTCGATGTCTTCCCAAGCCTTATGTAGTCATAGGCTGGATCTAGGGCGTGCGACGCTAGGATCAAGGATGTGATACTGGGACTGACTTGTCATATAGTGCTTAAGGATTATAGATTAAGGTTTAAAGATTAATCATGATTCAGTGTTGGACTTTGTCCAGTGTTTTTCTTTTTCCTTTGTCTATTAAAATGATCATTTTTTTTGTCTTTGTTTTTGTTATTGTGGCGTATTACATTTATTGACTTGCACATATTGAACCATCCCTGCATGCCTGGGATGAGTTCTACTTGGACATGGTTTAAAATCTTCTTAATGACCTGCTGTATTATGTTTGTGAGAATTTTACTGAGGAATCTTGCTATATGTTTATTAAGGAGATCGGCCTGTAGTTTTGTCTTTTGGTTGGGTCCTTCACTGGTTTTGGTATCAGGGTAGAGCTTTCATCTAGGAATGAGTTCAGAAACATTATTTCACTTTGAACTTCATGAAAGAACTTAGGGAGCAGTGGCATTGGAGCTTCTCTGAAAGTCTTGTATAATTCAACAGTGAAACCTCTCAGGGTCTGGGCTTTTCTTTGTTGGTATTTTTCAAATTACACCTTGTATTTCATTGACTTATATTGGGTTGGTTAGAATTTTTGTAACTTCTTAATTCAGCTTTGGTAATTCATATGCTTTTAGGATCCTATCCATTTCTTTCTAGTTTTCTATTTTATTATAGTACAGGTTCTCAAAAATAGGCATTGATCTTTTAGATTCCTGCAGGATCCATTGGTTCCGTTATGTTTTCACCCTTTTCATTCCTAATTGCATGAATTTGATTCTTTTGTTCATAAGGTTAGTTCAGTCTATCTGTCTATCTATCTATCTATCTATCTATCTATCTATCTATCTATCTATCATCTATTTATTTATTTAGAGACAGGGTCTTGCTGTGTGTTTCAGGCTACTGGGCTATTTCATAGTCTGGACTGACCTCAAACCCATGGCAATTCTGACTCAGCCTACCGAATGATGGGATTACTGTCATGTGTCACCATGCCCTGTCAATTTTATTTTATTTTTCAAAAAGCCAATTATTCAATTCATTGACTCTTTGTATTGTTTTCTTAGTCTCTGTTGCATTAATTACTACTCTGATGTTTATAATTTTGTCCTTTGTATGAGCTTTGAAGTTCAAGCTTAGGTTATTTATTTGAGTTTGCTCTGTTTCATAGATGTGGGAAATTACTACTATAAATTTACCCCATGAACTGCTTTCATTGTGCTCCACAAATTTTGGTATATCATATTGGCATTCCTGCTTAATTTTAGAATCCATCTAATTTCTTCTTCAATATCATCTGTGACCATTGGTTGTTCAGGAAAGTGCTATTTAATTTCCATGTGTTTATGTAGTTTTTGTGGTGTCTTTGACCACTAGTTTCCAATTTCATTGCAATATGAACTGATAATATGCATGAGATAATTTCAGTTCTTTTGCATTTACTTATGCATGTATGAGCTACATATATTGAGTTAATATGTGGTCTATTTTGGAAAAACTCACATGTGCTGCTGAAAAGAATGTGCAATCTATTTTTGAGCATGATATACTGTAGTTATCTACTAAATCCATTTTTCCCCCCAAGGGATTGGTTCAGCTCTGATGTGGCATCATTGATTTTTCTGTTTTGTCTATTGATCTATTTGTATTGAAGCCCCAACAATTATAACTGTCTTGGAGCTCATCTGATTTTCATATCAATTAGTATTTATTTTATATAGTTGAATGTGTCTGTATTTGGTGCATATACATATATGATTGTTACCTCTTCCTCTTGGACTATTTCCTTAGCAAGTATGTAGTGACCTTCTTTGTCTTTTCTGATAACTCTTGGTTTGAATCTACTTTGTCTGCTAATAGAATAGCTACCCCTGCTTTTCTCCAGGACTCTGTCACATAGGTCATTGCTATCAATCCTTTGACTTTCAGTTTATGAATTTCTTTTTCAGTTAAAAGTTTCTTATATGCAGCATATTGTTGGATGTTATTGCTTTTGTTTGTTTTTTGTCTTTTTGAGACAGGATTTCACTATGTGGTTCAGGCTGCCTTCAACTCACTTTATACTCCAGGCTGGCTTTGAACTGTCAGCAATCCTACCTCAGCCTCCCAAGTGTTGAGATTACAAGTGTGAACCACCATGCCCAGCAGGGTGTGGTTTCTTAATCCATTCTGCCAATCTGTTTCCTTTGATTGGCAAATTGAGATCATTAACATTGATGGCTATAACTGATATATATTGATTTATGCTTGTCATTTATTTCCTGTTGTTGGTTCCTTTTCTTTCCATTCTGTTTGCCTTTCCTGGTAGATTCATTCTATTGGAATTCATAGAATTGTTTACTTTATTGTCTTTTTCTACAGTATCCTTCAGGACTTTTTGGTGTTCTGGTTTGGTGGTCATGAATTACTTCAGGTGTTCTTTATCATGGAAGCATGTTATTTCTTCATCAGATTTGAAAGATAACTTTTACAGGGTATATTGTTCTGGGTTGGAGGTTAGGTCTTGAAATACTTCACTCCAACTCTCCTTGACTTAAGTGTTTGTGTTAAGAAGTCTGCTGTAATTCTGATGAGTTTTTGAAACAGTAATTTATTCTGGAATCTTGCCTATGATATGCTTTGGTGTATTTTTCTTTCTTACAATTGCTAATTTGACTTCTATATGCTGCCCTTATCTGTAAGTCAAATTCTTTTACCATGTTTGGGAGAATTTGGACAGAGACTGTTTTAGTTATTTTTCCTGTTGCTGAGACAAAATATTAACACCTAAAGTTAAAGGTTTACTTGATTTACAGGTTTTAGAGATTTCAATGCAGAGTGGGTGGGCTCCAGGGCAGGTGACAAGCAGAGGTGACTGATGAGAAACAGTTTATAGCAGGCAGAAGGCAGCAAAGCAAGCAAGCCAGAGCCACAAGCAAAAAATTGCAGCTTCTTTCTTCTCTCTTATAGTCTAGTCAGTCTACACAGCCTAGGGAGGGGCCAAACCGTGACTACTGCAGTAGTCACGCACTCTGAATCCCAGTATCTCACACTCTAGATCTAGCAATCTCTGAAAAAAGCCCCACCTATGACAGCATGAGGCTTTGGGGGGACATATAGACACAAACCATGACAGAAATGACATGCTACTGTCCAAACTTATTGTTGAGTCGTATATTGAATATTTTATGTATGGTAATACATAAAAATATTGAATTACCTATTGTACTATCTTATAAAAGTCAGTAAAAAATGCAATCTTTGATCATCCTGTATTTAAAGATTTTATCTAGGCTGTAGTTAATCCATGTTGACAGGGAAAGATGCCCAAATTCACCATAAGCACTGGGCTAGCTTGCATCAGAACTGTCTGGAATAGTTGCTAGAAATGTAGATGTCCAGGCCTGGCACCAAATCTTCAGACTCAAAGTATCTAAAAGTCTAAGAGAGAAGGGGCAGGGCAGGGAGAAGAAGATAGAGAGGCCAGGAGCTCAGGGAAGCAGGACAGGTAAAGTCAAAATAATTAATGATCAGTACGATAAGTGAGACCAATATTAAATAATTGTTGAATACTAATTAATATGTTTTCATTAATAAAAATTTTATCTTGAGATAATGATATTTCATATGCAGTTATAAGAAATAATGTAACAGGTCTCACATTCCTTTTACCTGGTTGTATCTTTTTTTTAAACATATTTAGTACATGGTCTACAAGGTCTCACTACACAGATCGGACTCATAGTGATCCTCCTGTTTTCAGCCTCCCAAGTCCTGGGATTACAAGCAAATGCCCCCACATCCAGTCTCAGTCACTCCAGGGGTGGGGCTGACATAGCTAGTGGTGCCAGGGATAGAACCCCAGTCCCTGCTGTCTGCCTAAGCAGGCACTTTAGTCCCTTGAGCTATGTGGCTAGCCCTTTACCTTGTTGAATCTTGCAAAACTATACTTCAGATCATGGCCATAGATCTGGACATTGATACAGTCAAGGCATGGGCACCAAGATCTCTCAGGTGCCCCATTGTTGTCACTCACTTTCTTAATCTCCATCCCAGTCTTTAACACTGGCTACTAGCTTTGTTTTCCAGTCATTTCAAAAATATTATATAATGGAATCACGTATTCTGTAACTTTGTGATTGCCTTTTTTCTCTGAGCAATACTCGCTGATGGCTCCTCTATGTTTCATGTAATCTGTGATTTGTTCCTCTTTGTTGCTGAGTGCAGTGATCCTATATGATATGGATGTACCACTGCGTGTTCAATGATGCACCTTTTTTTTTTCCTTTCAACATACTTTATTAAGACATTTCTCATGAGCTAGAGGGTATCCTGTTTACCAGTGACAAGGCACAACATAAGTACATTTTTACAGCAGGTAAATGGCAAGAAAGAGTCAGGCACCATAACTGACGAATTCCAGAACTGCTGGTTTCTAGTACTGTACCTACAAACTGAAGTTTTTTAGTACTCAAAACTCTCACTAACAATACCAGATTCAGTAACTCCTACACGATCCCAACAAGTACGCTGTGTTTCATTCCAAAAGCCCTCATTGGCAACTAAACATTAAGATTAAATATATAATGCCTTTTTGAGACAAATTCTTAATACCAAAGCAGAATAGAATATGAATATTAACAGGTGAAGAACCAATCGTTTTTTTGTTTCAATTAATTTCAAATGTTCAACAATACTTTAAAGACTTTTCTGTATAGGCAACATACAACAACCTGTTTTGTTTTATGAGAGAAATGTACAAACAGTACCATTGATTATACCCTGGCAAATAGGGCACTTTCTTAGAAAAGGGGCACATTCTTGGCACACCACCAGGTGGCTGCAGGGAATGAATAAAATTTTAGAAACCTCCTTGTCCTGGCACACTTTACATGTTTACTCCTCCTGCAGCCTCCTCAGTTGTTCTTCCAGTGACAGACTTAAAATATTTTCTGTTGGAATATACTTCATATTCTTTTCCACAAGTAAGTTTTCAAATAATGTAGAGTCAATTTGTAGAGTCAATTTCTTTTAGGCAGTTTTTGAAGATGCTGGTAGCAGCATTTCCATGTAGAGTTATCTGTGTTTTTTGTTTAATAATTTCATGTTCCTGTTTGTTAATTACATTGACCTTTAAAAGACTGTCCAGGATAGGAAGTACCCTTGTCAAGTGCTAAAGAAAGCCATTCTGTTCTTACTGAATTAATGACAAGTCATCTGACACCACCTCTTCAGCTTATCTTTCCTTCTCCCCATTTCTTTCATCTTCAGCACTAAAGTGCTGATACAATATCATTGACTGTTTTGTACTTCTCTCAGGTGGTCAGGATTTTACTCTGAACTGTCTGCTTTACCAGGCTTCTGCTAAAACCCATTTCCAAAGCAGCTTTAACCTCAGGTGTATTCATCATGATGGCATCTTCTGAAGAACTTTCTCGAGGTCCAGAATGTATTATTGGTGGACCAGTATTTTCTTTTCTGGGAGTGTCTTAAGTTGACAGCAGTTGTTCAAGAAGATTCTAGCTTGAATTTCATCCACAAATGCCTTCCTTCTCATGCGTATCAAGAACTCACACCTGGGAAACCACGTGGCATGCTCTACCCATGGGTCATCTCCAGATTCCCAACACCTCAAGCTGCCATCACAACAGAAGCATTTGTCATCATCATTGCAACCAACATAGTAAAAGCCTGCACTTGCGAACTGCTCAGACTGAACTGGAGCTGCAGATAGCCAAAATGATGGCATTCAAGCTGTATGTCTGCATGCTCAGACTTGAAATACTAAGCCTCAGTGTTTCCAGAGAATTTCTAGAAATGGGCAGTTGGGAAAATGCCTCTGGTGTTCTGACATGGCATCATCCTTCGGTTCCCAGTTACTCAGCTTTCTGCCACAAGAAAGCAGGCTACCCTATCTCAAGGCCCTATGTAATAACAGCCAGCTCTTGCCAAGTCCAATGGTGACAAAAAGGTCAATGGCTACATCTTGTAAGTAAGCAATTTGGCTTCTTCAGTGCTCATGGCATATCTGTAGGGGTTAGCCCTCACCAGAGAGAAGTCTTCAACTGCTCTGAAGTTCAGAGGGTCCAGTGAAAGGCTGGAATAAAAGCCACTGAGTTGACCATTGGGTTCCAAAGGAGGAGACAATGAGTGTGGCATGCTGTTTACCATTTCAGGTTAACTGTTAGAAGGGGGCTTCTGGCTCGTGGAAGTCAGGTTCTATGCAAAGCCTCAGCTGGGGTACAGCTGCTTATGCTTTTCAATCAGACTACCTTCCCATTTCCAGTTATCCAGCATCAGACCACAAGAGAAGCACTTGACTTGGTCATTTACACTGGTGTAATAGAAGACAGCACAAGCAGGACTCCTTTCTGAGAGGCGTGCTGCTGGGAAAAGCAGAGTACATGGACATCCGGTAGCGCTCACAGGACAGGTCGTACTTCAGTTTTTGTTTGTTGTCATTTGTCCAACTTCACAAGACTGTGCTCTCTTCCATTATATTCTTCTTATAAAACTCTTTGGGAGGTAGTTTTGTGCATAAGTGACAGTACTTTTTTGATGGCTAAGACCTTCACACAAAATTTCTCATCTCTTCTTTTGTGGCTTTCTGCCACAAAAAGGGATCAAATGACAGACTCCTACTTATGTAGAATTCACTACAACTTCTTTACTGGATTTATACCTGAGTGTACACTCAGGTGCAACTAATCCCTTGCCTAAATTACCATGATTCCAGTTAGTATTCTGGGATGACTATATTAACTTTTAGGCAACTCAGGTCAATGATGCACCCTTAAAGGACATCTGGATGAGCTACTCAAGAGGCTGAAGCAGGAAGATTACAAGTTTGAGGGCAATATGGGAAACTCAACAAGGTCTGTTTCAAAATAAAAAATAAAATGAGGATATAACTTAAAGTTCTCCAGATTCAAACCCCACTAATAAAATAAAACAAAAAAAAAAAAACCAAAATAAAACAAATCTGGGTTATTTCCAATTGAGCCTATAATGAATGTCTTAGTTCTTCCTTTTTTTGGGGGGGAGCTAGCTCAGCCCACCCTGAGGGCAGGGCTGACACAGAGTGTTGTGCCAGGGATCAAACCATGGTCCCTTGTGCCTGCCTAAGCTTGCTTAAGCAGGTGCTTTAGACGGCTGAGCTATCTTGCCGGCCCCCTAGTCATTTTTCTATCAATGGAAAAAAAAATCTGACACCTATAACTTAAAGGAGAGAAGTTTATTTTGGCTCATGGTTCTAGAAATTTCAGTCCATGGTTGACAGGGCCAAAGGCACAAACGGGATGTGCAAGGGTCTGCAGGGAAGGAAGGCTGCTCACATCACAGCCACGAGGAAGCAGAGGGGAATGTTCTTCCAGGTCACAGCCCCAGTGACCTACATCTTCAGTGCCTCAGCTATTACCACATCTGTGGAGTAATCCACTGATAAATGTGGCACCCCAGGACCCAATCACCTTCTGAAAGCCCCATCTGTGACTACAATGCCTTTGGGAAACACTCTAGATTTAAGCCACAACAGTAAGTAAAGTTACTAAAGACATATGTGGGCAGGTTTGGTATGAACATGCATTTTCATTTATCTGGAGTAGAATGCAGCTGCTGGGTGGTATCATGGCATGGCAGCCAGTAGGAAGCCAGTATAGGATTGCATATTTAGTTCTTGAAGAAGCTATCGAGATAGCTTCCAGAGTGATTCTACTATTTCACAGTCTCACCACTTGCGCATTAGCCATTGTGTTTCTCCATTTTCCTGACAGCATTTCATACTGTTCATTTTTTGGACATTTTTATTAGTGCCTGATGATGGTATCCATTTGGGGAAGTTTGCACATGCATTAGTACATCTTATCCCATTTCCCCTCACTCCTTTTCCTCCCCATCCCCACTGGTTGCCTTTCTGTTCTCCAGTACTATATCTTCTGATGTGTGTCCTCTCTCCTTTTTAGTTTCTATTTATGAATTTATGCATATATATTTTTTAGTTTTTTCATGTAAGAAAAATAATTCCATATTTATCTTTCTAGTCTGGCCAACTTTACTTAACACAAGGGCTACTAGCTACCTCCACTTGCCTGAAAATGACATGATTTCATTCTTCTTTGTGGCTGAATAGCATTCCTTCATGTATATAGACATTTCCTTTATCCAGCCCTGTGCTGACAAGCATCTAGACTGTTTCCATCGGTTAGCTATTGTGAATCGCTCTGCTAGTAACATGGGTATACATGGATCATGGAGCCTGCTGCCCCCTAATTCTTTCTGGAGTATGCCAAGGAGTCCTATAGCTGGGTCAAACTCCATATCAACACTTAGCTTTTTGAGGAAATCTCCATACTAATTTTCATAGCAGTTGCACCAGCCCCCACCAACAGTGGAGGAAGATTCCTTTTTTCCTGTGTCCTCGCCAGCACTCCAGCTATTCTGACTGGGCTAGGCTGAATCTCCATGTAGTTGCAATTTGCATTTGTCTGATGCCTAGAATGTTGAAATATTTTCTTATGCTTCTTGACCACTTGAACCTCTTTTGAGAAGCATTTGTGGGGTATTTTTGTTGTTGGGGATGGGGACCTTGTTCTCATATTTTTTTGGCTTTTTGACATGGGGTCTTGCTACATAGCCCAGGCTGGCCTTGAGCTTGCAGCGATCCTCCGGACTCAGCCTCCCAAGTGCTGGGATTACAGGTGTGCACCACCAGGCCAGCTATTTCTTCTCTTAAATTGGATTCCCTGCAGCCACACTTACTCCCCTAATTTACTTACTAACTTTGAAAAAGTATAAATAAAGGACTGTTTTGTTGTGCATTGTGTTAGTCTTGCCCATCAGGTGGACCAGCAACCACCTAATCAGCTCTTGTCTTCTTGTCTGTCTTTTCTCATTCCTGCTGCCATTTCTCCCCAGGTAGAACTGATTGCAGTGAGACCAATGGGTCCCTACACATACTGATCTCCAGTTTTCCTGAGAACATTTGTTGAACAGATTGCCTTGGTTCCAGCATATTTTGGCTTTTTCTTGGTCAAAACTCAGAATTCTGGAAGTGTTTGGCTTTGTTTCTGGGTCCTGTACCCCACTCATGTTTTGTGATTGCGCCCTGTTCTCTTGTTGCAATGACTTTAAGGTATTAGTTGAAGTTCGGTAGAGTGATAACTCCAGACTGGCTCTTTTTCATCAGAATTGTTTCTTCTACTTCAGAACTTTTCTGATTCCAGATGAAATTTGGTATTGGCTTTTCTAATTCTGTGGCGAATTTGGTTAGTTAGATAGATAGCTGGTCATTTTCAGTGATAGGGATTCAGTTTGTTTTTTTCTTTTTGTTTTTTTTTGTGGCTCAGGCTGCCTGCAGGGCAGGTCTGATAAGGCAAGTGGAGCTGGGGATCGAACGGCAGTATTCTGTGCCTGATCGCCTTTGTAGGAGCAGGCACTTAAAAAACTGAGCTAAGAGCAGAATGTAAATTCTGCCAGTGTTCTAGCAGGAATTGCATTAAATCTATAGACCATTTTTGATAAGATGGCCATTGTACTAATAATTTGCCAGTCCAGAAACAAGGGGTGCCTTTCCATTGTCCTAAGTCATTTGCAATATCTTTCTGCAGAGCTCTGTAATTTTCATTATAGAATCTTTATCTCTTCAGCTAGGTTAATTCCTAGGTATCTAATTCTTTTGGATGGAGTTGTTTTCCTAGTTTCTTTCTTGGTGAGCTCATTATTGCTGTACAGCAGTGCAACTGATTTTTGTGCATTGATTTTATGTTTTGGTGTTTTGGCTTTTTCACCCTCATGGGGGAGGGCACATTCCGCTGCATTATGGGTCTGGTTTTTATTTCCATAATGGCTAATGATGCTTATTTGCCATCTGCACATGATACTGAATGAAGTATCTTGCTAAGCCTTCGACCATTTTTCTAATTAAATTATTTTTTCCTTTAAGTGTTCTTTGCATGTAGTAACTACTAGTTATTTTTTTCAGACTCACTAATCCTTTTCTCCGAGTCTAGAGCTTATATTTTCTTCCTCTTAACAGGGCCTTTTACAAAGCAAAATTTTTATATTTGGATATGATGTAATGTATCTATTTTTTTCCTTTGATGGATCAAGCTTCTACTGTCAAATCTAAGAATTTTTTGCCTAGTCCTAGCTCCTAAAAATTTTTTTCATTTTAAAATTTTTTTCTTAGAAATCCCTATTCCTAGTATATTGAAAATTTTACTTATTATAAATGAGAGTTCAAATTTCTTTTCTGTGTCAATTACTGTAATCATATACATTTTATTTCTAGCATGTATATATGGGAGATTACGTTGATTTTTTTCAAATACTGAATATACCTTGCATTCTTGTGTTATTCATTACAGATTTTACTTTCTAACATTTTGTATTTAATAGGTAAATGAATGGGAGTAGTAAGAGAAATATCTGGTTTTAGTGAGCATCCTTAGTGGCTCTGGTGTGGTCCCCAGAACACATTTTTGAAAGATGTCAGACTATTTGAAGGTAGAATGAGCTGTAACCATCATTGGTTTAGGTCAGGCATACTAGCAGAATTAAGGTTTGGTCTAGAAGACTTCCTTATGTTTAGGAGACACAAGGTAAACGTTGAGGGGCCAGGTAGAATGCTGTGCTCCAGAGAAGTGTTTCTTAGGGCCAGGAGGACAGGCTGGAGGTCCATGTGGATGAAAGATCCCCCTGTCCCCTCACTTACCATGGAACCTGTATACCAGACACTCCCGTGAGAAGTGAAAAGCAGCTAAGTAGTGCCGTTATATTTATTTTAGTATTCACGTATATTTTAAGGCTTTATAAACCCTTCACACACTCTTATAAGTCTTTCCCACATTTTAAAAAACATTTCTAAAGTTCTTAACCATTTTCTAAACTCATAAATCTATGTAAGTTTAACAGTACAATATGTGTTCATCTGCTAAAGAAATGCTATGTAAACAGTATATTTCATTTTGACTCAATATGCTTTTTTACGTATTTTAGGAAAGGGTTGGGTCTCACTACCAGATCGGACTCGTAGTGATCCACCTGTTTGCAGCCTCCCAAGAGCTAGGATTATAGGCACGCGCCACCACACCCAGTCTCGATTGCCCTCTCAGTGCAACCCAGGGCCAGGGCCTGACTGGCGGGCCCAGGGATTGAACCTCAGGCCTCTGGGCATGCTTGCAGGCCCTTTCATCTACTGAGCTATTTGGCAAGCCTTTAATATTCCTTTAATGTTAGAATTAACATATTAAATATATTTCATATATTTTACAATGTTTTAGGCAAAAATCATTAAAATCATAAATGCTAATCATAAAAATACCTATATAGCCGGGCGTGGTGGCGCATGCCTGTAATCCCAGCACTCGGGAGGCTGAGGCAGGTGGATTGTTCTGAGTTCGAGACCAGCCTGAGCTACAAAGTGAGCTCAAGGCCAGCCTGAACTGCATAGTGAGACCCTGTCTCAAAAAGACAAAAAAATAAAAAAAAATATAAAAAAATACCTATATAGTACTTCACACTACCTCAAAAATCCCATGATATAGCGAAAAATCCTTGATAAATAATTTAGATTAATATTTTTGAAAACCCATGAAATAGTGAGTCCACAAAAGTCAAACCACAAAATAGCAAGGGAGTACTGTATAGAATTCTTCAAGAAAAACTTTAGAACAATCTAAGGCTTGTGATATAGCTCAGTGGACAAAGTGCCTGCTTTGGCCAGCTCAGGGGCCAGGGTTTGATCCCCGGTCCCTCATGCTATGCCAGCCCTGCCCTTGGGCATGATGAGCTTGCAACCAAGTCCATTTATGTAATCCCAGCACTGCAATTCCTGTAATTCCAGCACTGGGGAGACTGAAAATAGGAGGATCACTATGAGTGATCTACGTGATCTACATAGTGAGACCCTGTACCAAACACACACACACACGCACGCGCACACACACACACACACACACACTTCAGAAAATCACCGCATTCTACTATCGGGCTACCTCTAAACTCAGTGTTCTGGGGGCTTGGTCTACCATCTGAGTGAAACAACACCAAAGAGAAAGCTATGTTATGAACTCTAGAAAGTTGGAAAACAAAACCAGCTTGGGCCTCTTCTAGTTGCATTAGAATCAAGACCTTGTTTGGGGTGAGCAAGCCCGTTACTTCCTATTTCTACCTGACCACGTCAGCTGTGGTGGCTGAAGAGCTCAGCATGCTTCCAGAGGCCGAGACAGGTGGGATCGGCAGCTTTCACCCAGCCACTTTAATTGACCAGGCGCCTTGGTGAAGGAACACAGGAGCGATCTTTGCAGGGCTGGAATCTGGAATAGTTGCAGTAGCTGATTTAGTTCTTTTCAGAAAGATATACCTTGAAGGAAGCATGGTGGGGTGTCGTTAACCAGAGCAGCTGACAGACTAACTTTGCACTTATTTTTTTCTTGCAGAACCGGGGATTGAACTCAGGCCCTTATGCTTGCCAGGGAAGCACTTATTCCACTGAGCCATCTCCCTGGCCCCTTAACTTTGCACTTAATAACAGGATTGAGATAGTTCTTCCTACCACCACTCCACATGGAACCATCCTATACTTAGAATTAAAACCTACAAAATAGAAAAAAAAATCAGAAAAGCATAAGCTATGCACATAGGACTGCAGCCGTCTCGTGCAATAGAGCTAGCCCTGTGCAGTCACAGCCTGAATGGGAGCAAAAGCACAGCCGTGTGCATCTCTGATTGAAAAATAGTAACGGCATGAAATGCTTTCTGCTCATGAGGAATCATGGAGTGTGTCACATGTACCTTCTGCTGGTCTTGGGGCCACAGGTAGAAGACTGTGAGCATGTTCCAAGCAGTGTTTGTCCTCAGTCATTCCTAGGGCCATGTCACCCCACGGAGACCTTTCAGAGCTTCCCATGGGACACTGAGAACAGCCTGGGCCTGGTGGCACGCACCTGTAAGTCCAACAGTCAGTAGGCTCATTCAGAAGGATCACGGTAAGCTCATGGCTCACCTGGGCCCTGCCCAAAAAAAAAAAAACAAGAACAAACAAAAAACATTCAGAAGATAAAAGTTTACTCCACAGCAGGAATACATAACACTGGTGTCAGCTCAGCCATGAAGCCATCTGCCCCAGAAAGCAGCAATGAAGATGTAACAGAAAAGATAAAAACTCATTAAAATGAATAAAAAACACTATGTATTACAGCAAAAAAAAGAAAAGATAAAAAATTGAAATCCATCCTTTTTGATCCCAAGAGATTGATTGATTGATTGATTAATTTATAATGTATTTGGTTGTTATAGGGTCTCACTATACAGTTTGGACTCATAGTGATCCTCTTGTTTTCAGCCTCCCCAGTCCTGGGATTACACATGTGTGCCAGTACACCTGGACTCTGTGGCCCTGTGGCCCTGTGGCCTGCTCATCCCACCCTGGAGGAAGGGCTGGCATGGCATGTGGTGCCAGAGATCAAACCGCAGTCCCTGTGCCTGCCTAAGCTTGCCTAAGCAGGCATTTTAGTCCACTGAGCTATCTCACTGACCCCTGATCCCAAGAGATTTTAAGGGAACAAAGAGTATAGAAAAAGAAAAATAGAAGCCTTTCCTCTCTTTGTCCCAAAGGGCTGACACACAGAGTGGGACTACAAGCACCTAGTGGGTGTTAGAAATATGCAGAAGTTTAGACAGTGATGGAGCTTGGTGACTTCTCTCCCCTGGAATTGTCCTGGGATGGGCTTCTCTCCTCATCATGGCTGAGGAAAACCGCTGGGCAAAGAGGGCTGCTTGAAAGCAGCAATGGCTAACTAAGCCCCACAGGAGGGAACCCAGGGCATGGACTGTCACCCACACTCTTCACTCTGCTTCCAGGCCCATGTGCAATGGGAAGCCAGAAATAAGGACGCACCAAAGTAGTCCAGACAATTCAGCCTCGGGGAAAGAGGAGGCGAAGAAAGGTAACTGGAGATTTGTATTGGAAGACACAGCACCCCTGCTTTTCTCTTTCATCTCCCTGTACTCATCCTTCCGTTCAGTTCCAGCATCATTTCCTCCAGGGAGCCTTTCTCGGTTACCAGGCCAAGGCTAGATACCCCTTCTCTGTTTTGCTATAAAAATATGGATTAAGGGCCAGCTAAATAGCTCGGCAGATCAAAGTGCCTACAAGCAGGCGCAGGGGTGGGGTTTCATCCCCCTGCCTGCTGTGCCAACCCCACCCCTGGGGTATGATGGGACAGCAATTGAGACTGGGTATAGTGGTGTGAGCCTGTAATCCCAGCTCTTGGGAGGCTGTAAACAGGCCGATCACACAGTCCCATTTAGTTCAGTGAGACCCTGAATACTATGTAGACCTTTCCCTAAGACACAAATAAAATGGATTAATGTTCGAAAATGTATATTGCTCCATTCTAAGTACCACCCAGTTTGTGTTATTTAATTTATTTCTTACAACTTTATTGCAAAGATGCTATCACTAGTCCCCATTTATTTGTTTACTTATTTACTTTTTTGTTTGAGACAGGTTTTTGTTATTTAGTCCAGGCTGATGTTGAACTCACTATGTAGCCCAGGCTGGCTTCAAACTCCCAAGTGCAGAGATTGCAGGCATGTCCCACCATACCTGTCTATACCCCCAATTTATAGAAAAGGAAACTGAGGCACAAAGCAGTTAATCAAACAAGTTCACACAAAGAAGTTAATGATCGGGCCTAGACTTGCCTAGACAGACTCTAGAGTATACACTGCTAACTACTGTGCTAAATTACTTACTGTTTCAAACTATCCATGTCTCTGATGACTTATAAATTCTCCTAGGTTTTAATTAGTTAGTTAATTTGCCTTGTAGAAGGAGAGCCCTGAGTCAATTTTGATTCTTTGTTTTATTGTTTTTATAGAATGCTGGGAGAGAAGGATTTCTTACCTAGCTTTTGCTTTGTCCCCAGCAAATGCTTATGTAAGATTATGTTCTCCTGTCAAGTATCTGGTGAGGAATTTCTGGCACACAAGAATTTCTTATCCTGGTTGCTTGGGGGGGGGGGTTAAGTGTGCATATGATGAGGGATCTAACAGCACAACTGCAAAATCCATTAATGTATCCACTCCAGCAATTACATTTATCATTTCCCATCAGGGAATTAGGGCTGTAGCCTCACTCACACGGACGTGCGGTAACTTGTGGACCTGATGCAGTGTCTGACGCCACAGCTTCTGCAAAAACCATTAGTGGTGTCTGCTTCAGCAACAAGGTACAGGAACTGTTTCTTGAAAGAAATCAAAGAAAGAAGGAAGGTGGCTGAGTTGGTGAGCTGTGGGGAAATGGCCTGAGGTACAGGAAGGAACCCGTTCTGAGGGGAAAGTGAAGAAAGTGCACTGGATTTAACTAGATGAAGAGTTAGAGTGGACTGTTATGAATTGCACTGAGAAACTAAAATTTTAGAGTACACCCTCCATAGGACAGGCACTGCCATTTAATAATTCTAACAACCAGGAGAAGTATTTTGCTGTTTAAGTAAGGGTCAAAGAATTAAGTGTCAGCCCTAGTTATCTAGAAAGAGGCCTTGGTGGAGTTGAAGATCTACCTTCGTTTGCTCAGGGCTTGCATGTTGAGTACAGAGGCTGAAACATTGCTCTCTCACTCATTTGATCATTCATTAAACGAATGCTAATTGAGTCAGCAACGAATGCACATGTTGCTAGGCACTGCACTGAGGGCTGGGGGTGTTCCTGGGAAGAAGGCATGCTCACAGCTCAAGGATTGCATTTGTAGTTGTGGAACACCTATCGAGGAGATTCTGTGGAGTGTGGGGCACCTAACACAGTGTTGGTGGAACTGGGAAGAGACATTGACCTCGAGGAGGTTTGCAAAGGAAGCATATGCTAGTGGAGCCTTTGGAGACAGAGTGGCCAGAGGAAAGAAAGTGAGGCAGAATAGGGAAAGGTCAGTGTTGGCGCAAAAGCCTGGTGAATCCCCAAGGACTACAAGTAGCTCCAGTGCAGGTAGGATGACGGCAAGAGATCAGGTAAGGTAGGATGCCTGGTATAAAGGAAATAAAAATTTTTGGTTTTATCTTGAGAAGAATGAAGTAAGAATGAAGTGTGAATGAAGATGATCAGACTTGCAGGCAGAAGGACTGCCTGGATGTGATGTGAAGCAGAAACAACAAGAGTGGAGAACAGAAGCAAGAATGAAGAGCGTAATCAACATGGTGGCGATGGGAAGGCCAGAGCTCCATGACAGGTCATCAGAAGGCAGACTCAGTAGAATGCACCCATTAACCAGCCACAGGAGTAAGGAAGAGGAAAGAGTTGGTGATACCAGAGATTTGCCTTCTACCTTGGAAAGGTGAAAGACGTTTGCAATCACTGAAATAGGGAATGGGAGGAAGAATGGCCTTAGGGAAGATTGTTTGGTTTAATTTGGGGACATCCAAATGCAAAGACCCAGGGGGCAGTTGATTATAGGGGACCTGACCTCAGGATGGAAATCTGGACTGAACAGAACTGCGTAAGTTATTAGCATGAAGATCATTGCTCCTACAATTGCTAGGGACAGAATTGTCTGGGTGCCTTTTTTATTTTTGAAATGCAGATGTCTGACTTGATTCTAAACCACTGGATCAAAAATCTCGGGAATGTAGATGTTGTATGCTCTTAAAGAGTTTTCATCAGGATCCAGTAGCACTACCAAGTCTGAAATTTATTGCTACACACAGTAACAGTGCATTGCTCGAACCTCCTGCAAGACCCAGAGCCATCCGTGAGAAGCATAGCTGCCTGGCCAAGCAAGGCCCCCTTTGGATCCACCTCTGTGTTCACACCCAGAGCACACTTCCTGTCTGGTGCCAGGCTATACACAAGGGCTCCAGGATGTGCCCTGGGCCTGACTGGGCCTTAGAACTGCCTAGCAATCAGAGGCTTGCCCTACTCGGTTCCTCTTTTTTCCTCCTTTTCTTTCACAGGTGTCAAAATAATATTACAGTCTGAATGTTTTCCTGGCTATGCTTGCTCTCCCCTCTATAGCCTTCACAGATACCAGTAAATGTACTCTTGCTATAGCTTGGTTCTAGAATGATCCAAAGGCCCATGTGTTAAAGGTTTAGTACCCAGCTAGGTGCTATTGGGAGGTGATGGTATCGGAGGAAATGGAGCTCAGTGAGTGGCTGTAGGTCATTGAGGACCTGCCCTCAAAGGGGATTATGGGGCCCTGGTCTCTTCCATTTCCTTACCTTGCTTCCGGGATGCCATGAAGTGAACCATGATGTATTGCAACACCAAATGCAACAAGGCCAACTGACTTTGGACTAAAATCTCCAAAACTATAATCTAAAAGAAATCTTTTCTCTTGCTAAACTGATTATCTTAGATCTTCATTATGGTAATGAAAAGCTGACTAACACATTTAATCCTATCTCAGTGGATGCTTCTTGGAAAACCTAAATGGATACAATGTGGATGACAACTGAGGGCATATGAGCATTGGAGATCATGTAGTGAGAAAAGTGAGAGACCAAAGTAGAGCCCTGAGGACCACCTGCATTCACAGGATTGGTAGCAGAAGAGGTGCCTGTAAAGAAGACTGAGCAGTCCAGGAAGGAGAGTTTATAAAAGGATACAGTTAAAGACACCAAATGTTACAAACATGGGTGCACATATATCACTGTGGTATGATGCTTTCAGTTCTGGAAAAATAATGAGGGAGGGAATAGCTGAGTTGAATGGGACCTCTAATCCTAGTTTTCTGAGGAATCTCCATGCTGGTTTCCATAGTGGTTGTACCAGTCTGCGTGCCACTAACAGTGGAGAAGGGTTCCTGTTTCCCTCCAGCGCCTCCAGCATTTGTTATTGGCTAACTTTTTGATGATAGCCACTCTTTCTGGGGTGAGATGGAATCTCAGTGTTGTTTTAATTTGTATTTTTTGAATGACAGATGATGCTGAACATTTTTTAATCAGCACAATCTGTTATAACTAATCTTGCCCATTAACCCAAATGCCTACTGAGAAAAAGATAAAAAAGATGTGATATTTTTATACCATAGGATATTACTCATCTATAAAGAAGTTAAATTTGAGCTTTTACAGGTAAATGGATGCAACTAGAGACCACACTCTTAAGAGAAATAAATCAGACCCACATGTGAAAATGTGTCATATTGTAGCCCTAGTGGAAGTACCTGAAAGAGTCATTAAAATCGGAAAGGTGCAATAGATATGATGAAAAGAAAAGAAACTTCTCAAAGGGGAGGAACAACTGGGTTAAAAGAAAGGAGAAAAGAATGAAAGGGAAAAAAATATCCAAGGATGCCTTGAATAACTGTACTACTGATTTTTACCATCTATTGAATGGAACAGTTAATGCTTAAATTTTTTCCTTCTTATTAATTTTTTGACCAATATTTCATGCTTATATCTGGTAATCTGAACAACTGATTTGAAGACAACAATATGCAACATAACAACCATAGTTGAATTCCTATCATCTTGTTTAGTGAAATTCTATATTATTTTTAACATTTATAAATGAGTTTTTGTTAGTTTTATTCTCTTTCAAAAATTAAAAAAAAAAAAAAACTCTTGGGAAAGAAAGAACAAACCAACTAACCAACCAAATGTAATAAAGGTCAAAAAAAGATCTCAATGAGTATTTTCAGTAGAGAGAAAATTCCAGATTGCAGTAGCAATGGAATCAATCATAGGTGAGAAAGCAGAAATATTGAGGAAGATATTTCTTTGAAGAACTTTGTCTATGAAAGGGAAAGAATAAGACTCTGAATATGAATTTGAGAGTGGGTTTCTCTTATTGTTTTATTTTATTTTTGTGTTTTCAAGATGGAAAATTCTGGAGCCTGTTTAAACACATCCAGGAAAAGGGTAGTGTGAGGTTACAAGTAAAAGTATAATGTTGAGAGATGCTGGATGCAGATGAAATCAGATTACAAGAAAGAAAAGTTAGATTAGGAGACAGGGCAACTTTGTCCCTTTTGCAATGGAGAAAATAAGAGAGGAAGAAGTATAGACTTAAGTAAGTTTATACATCGGCTGCTGCAAAGTTGAAGATTTTCCCATATGTTATTCCTTGAGGTGAAGTCTCAGTGTAAGAGGAGAGCAAGCTGTGGTCACACACAGGTTAAAAACAGAAGAGAGAAGTTTGGTATTATTTTTGCAGACAGTGGGAGGAAAGTTACTCAAACAATAGAAAAATTTCCAGGCAGCCACTGAGGACCAGACTGGAACCCATGAGTGTAGAGTGACCTGGTTACATATATTTGTATAGCTTTGCCTCTGATTCCTTCTCAAAACACTATAAAGCATGGAAAGCCAGATGACTAGCTGCTCCAGGTTTGGCATGCTGGGCAGCTGTGAGAGTCAGACCATAGAAAGGGGCACTGGAGGAATCTGGACAGGGAGTGGGAGGAGTGACGAGCTATAGGATCCAGATCAGACATAAAAGAAAGCACAGAGAGGGCAAGGAAGCAAGAAAATGAAGAATAGTAGTGGAACTTTCAGAGTAAAAGAAATAAAAGTATGGAAGATCATGATCAAATTCATGCAATGCTTGAGGATTTTAGAAACAGTGATTTTAGATTGCAGTCAGATCTAAGGTGCGTCAATCAGTGTGGGTATTTGGAATTAAAGAGGTAAATTAACAAACTCTGGTATGCATTAAAGCAATCATCACTGGTGACACATCTGAGGGAAGAGGGAGTGGGAGGGTGCCGAGCCAGGGTTTACAGGAAATGAAGAAACACATGAGGAAGTCAAACAAAAAAGAAATGAAAAACAGAGGCTAGTAAATGCAAATCCTAGCCTCAACAGCAAGAAGCCGTACTCTGGAGTAGAAGAGTGGTGGCTGGATGTGGTATTGTGGAAAGAAGATCCTGTCAAGCTGATCTCTTTTTTATATAAAGTTGTCTTTATAACTTGCTTCTTCAGGGAAGTGTGGAAGGAGAAGTAAGAGTTCAAAGGGCTGCCAAGACATTTTCCTCAGAAGGTCTGGGTTTTAGTTTAGGTAAAGAGGTGTAGAGAAATTTTGTGATGTGAAATTTCAGTGGAGTTTATGTATAGAAAATATGATTTTTTGAAGCACACAAGTGGATAGATTTGGGAAGAGGAGGAAGTGAGGGTTGGTAAGCAGAAAGAGGAAGAAAATAGTGTGAAGAAAAGAGTCTAGAAGAGAAGAGGTAATAAAAGATTTTCATCCCTACCTCGGTGTCCAAGGTAGATATAAATCAAGAGGAACCACTAGCAGGATTTCTGGAAGAATTACTTCTCCACAATAGCTTTAAGAACAGGAGGGACTTGGGTTTCTGTAAAATGCCAGACATACCTCCCGTTAATTATATGTCTAAGGAAACTCTAGTCGGAATGATCCTGTGAGCCCATAAGCAAATGATAGTACAGGCTTTTTAACTCTAAGATAATGTGCCTTGTGAGGTCATCCAGGTAGGAGTATCTTAACAAGGACGAAGAGGAAATGGCACATTAATCATGCACCGTGATCTCTGAGGCATTACAATATGAAACCATTAAGGTTTCATATTGTAGAATTAAGAAAGCATGCAGTGTCCTTTGGTAATCCTCATCCTGTCTCTGGTGGGTGCAAAGGGAAGACCTCAGCCTCATGGGCAGAGCCTACATTTCTTAAATGAAAGCCAAGGAAGGGCTGAGACTACCTCAGGGAGACCCGCCAGAGTGAGACCCAGGTGTGGCTGCGATGAAGCTCAGGACGACTTTCTCATGCTGGTGATTCTACTTCGGGCTGATCTTTGTTCCTCACAAACAGAGTTTATGAAAAAACTTGTTGTCTCCTTCAGACAACAATCTCACATATGGTAGATCTCCTCTCCTTTCAAATGGGATTTCTTACTATAATCTAAAATCTAAATAATTTCATAAGTTCTCTACCAAATGAATTATCCTCCCATTCCTCCAGGGCTTTGAGTAAATAAGTCTTCATGCAATCTTTCTCTGAGTCTTATTTCTTTAAATCCTAAAATAAAAATTAACAGAAAATTCTCCTCCACTCTACTTACACAGCAAATTTAGCATGATCTTGGATTTTTTAAAATTTATTTTATTTTTTGTATGCTTCAAGAGCAAAAACCAGCCGGGCGTGGTGGCGCAGGCCTGTAATCCCAGCACTAGGGAGGCTGAGGCAGGAGGATTGTTGTGAGTTCGAGACCAGCCTGAGCTACAAAGTGAGCTGAAGGCCAGCCTGAACTGCACAGTGAGACCCTGTCTCAAAAAGGCAAAAAAAAAAAAAAAAAAAAAAAAAAGAGCAAAAACCCAGCCCCTACTTGGTGTAATTTTCTTAAATGCCAGATTCTCCAGGGGAAACTAGGTTGTCTTTACAACTTGATTCAAATAACTACTCTGATTCTCAATAGCTTTTTATGAAATTACCATGTAGGGCTTAAATTGGTACAGCTGAATTAAATAAATATCAGAGCTTAACATTCTTAATCACAAACCCTCAATTTAACCAACCATTTATTATAATCAAAAAGCAATCAATATGTTGATTGTGGTGACATGCAAAATGGATGTAGAGTTATTAGTAATTACCCTATATTTGTGGTTCACTATGATGGAGGAATAACTGGAAAGAAAATTTTAAAGCACATTGCAGTTAAAGGATGGCTTGTTATGTTTTGCAGCAGCATGCTGTATTGATTGTAGTTTTTAAATAAATTAAATCACATAGGTTGCTGTCAAACATATGAATTATTCATGAGGTGCAGCTTGGGAACACTAAAACAGCTCCTGTTTATGAATATTCAGATGTGTTAATAGATCAATGACCCAGCCAACATTAACCAGTTGTTGCCTGCACAAGAGGTATTGGGCAGACTTAGTCACTGGATTGAAACATGATCAAGTGACAGCCAGACACAAAGCCTGAGCCCCAATTCAGGGAGGCGCTCCGTGGAGCTAACAAGCGGGAGTTCTCACTGCCTGTGAATTGCTGAAGCCCAAGTGGTTTTTCTGCAATCCTTGAGGACTTTTTATAATCACATTTCTTATGTAGCCCTTGAATATCTTCCTGGGACTATTTGAAACTATAATGGAAAGCACTTTTATTTACTTTATCATTTCATTTAAGAAAGAAAATTCCAGAGCATCCCATCTTTGAAAAATCTTTTAATGTTTTTCGTTCTAAATAAATCTTCACAGTGACCTGTCAACTATATGTTTTAATATTTATGAGGTCTTACTGTGAATAAAACTCTTGCTTCTTGAAAACTCAGTATGCCACTAGGTCTTGGGATCATATATATTAGTAAACAACAAAATGGAAAAGTTGGGGCCAAGAAGACGGCTCAGTGGAATAAACACTTCCCTGGCAAGCACAACAGGCTGAGTTCAATCCCCGGTTCCACCAAAAAAAAAAAAAAAAAAAAGGAAAAGTTGTCTGAGGTCACCAAAGTACTAATTCTGCCCTCTAAGGAGACTGTGACATGTGACTAGTGAGAGAGTTGATTGACCCCACTGGCCTGGAACTCAGAGGGTAGCCAGGAGGTAGGATTCAGTTTTAAAATGTAGGATAGTCTTACCCAAACTGGGGTGAGCAGTTCACCCTATGAACCAGTTTGACCAGAGAGCTCTCCTTGAACATGGGAATTTCAGTGTTAAAACCAGGAGCACCAGAGGATTGGCCATGCTACTTAAACCACAGAATGGGATGAATAGATTTGGAGGACTCTACTTATGTTGGTCAAGTTTCCAAAAGGCTGGTATATACAAATCTTAAAGCTAATTTATTAATTTCCAACAGAGTATACACATTCCTGGGAGGGGAGTTTCAGGCTTTCCACTGTCAGTATGGGAGCATTTGCAAACAGAACCTTCTAAATGCATATGTGTGTCCGGGCCAAGGAGGAAGAGCTTGCCGTATTAATTCCCAAGCATCATTGCACAGAAGAATTGCCACGGGAGCTGAACAGCTTGACCACATGGATCCGTGGGTTCCACTCAGAGATTTTCACTTAAAACAGGAGCTGGAGTGGGCTTTGGGAGCTGAATTTTTCCCTTTCACCCATCTCTCAGGTGAGTGCAATTCCTGTGTGACGGTGCTGATAGTCTCCTGACAATGGGAAATTTCAGCAGGTCACTTCCCCTTTTAGTCCAAGTTTCCTTAAGTTTTGATATAAACTTCATCTACTGTTATCCTAAAACTCATTTCATAGAACTGTTATGAAATTAAATAATATTACTTAACTGGCATTTATTTTTATTTTACGTATTTTAGGGAAAGGTTTACAGGGTGTTTAGGGCTCACTAGTAGATCAGACTCCTAGTGATCCGCCTGTTTACAGCCTCCCAAGAGCTGGGATTACAGGCGCGCACCACCACGCCCAGTCTCAGTTGCCATTAGCGCATCCTGGATATGGAGCCAGCACGGCACGCCTAGGGTCTGAACCCCTCTCCCCACCCTTGGCCCCAGCTTGCAGGAGCTTTAATCCATTAAGCTATTTGGCCGACCAAAAATTGAGAAGGACATTTTTTTTGGGTGGGGGGGCCTGGCTCAGCCTGCCTTAAGTGCAGGTGTGGTGTGCTACATGGAGCTGGGGCTCGAACCACGGTCCCACAAGCCTGACTGGGTTTGCTCAGGCAAGCACTTAAACAACTTAGCCACCTGACAAGCCCCCAACTGGAATGTTTAGAGGCATTAAAGCCATAGAGTTAAATGAATAGTAGTTAGAATTATGACCTAATATCTAAGAATTGTGAAGAATAAATTGCCAAGGCCAGCCAAATAGCTCATAGGATTAAAATGCCTGCAAGCAGGTGCAGGGGCTGGAGGTTCGATCCCCAGGTCTGCATTGCCAGCCCCACCCTGGGTTGCACTGAGCCAGCAACTGACACAGGGTGTGGTAGCGCGTACCTGTAATCCCAGCTCTTAGGAGGCTGTAAACAGTCAGATCACTAGGAGACTAACCTAGTAGTAAGACCTTGAACATCCTTTAGACCCTTCCCTGAAATACAGAAAGAAGAAAAAAAAAAAAAGAATAAATTGCCAAATTCTCACTCTTCTTCACACCGGATATCTCTCATTGTTAGATTTCAAGTTAACCTACCTGGCTACATTAGTGTCTGTTCCAAATTTCATTCCTCTTGTTATAGAAGTGTTTCTAAGATGACATCAGTGTCACACTGTTCAGCCCACGTGCTGTCAGACTTCTATGCATTTGCACCTAACAAATCTGGTTTATGTCACAGATGGCATTAAGCCTTTCTATTCTAGCAAGGTAACTAGGTGTTAGGTGGCAGAGAAAAGGGAATCCTGCAGGACAGGAAGGTGAGAAGTCCACTTCCTCAGTGCCCAGTCAGTTCATATCTCAGAGATGAGATTGAGATACATTTCTCGCCTTTGGTTTGTACCACCTAGATTGTTTCCCTTCCCTATTTTCTAGTTCTTGGAAGGATATCCTCTCCTACCTTTATGACTGAGTAGAGCAACCATGTAGAAGTTGGCCCTGTTATTGAATGTTAGCGTTTTTCTCCTAACACCACTCCTACTATGAATACCCCTGCATGTTCATCTTGGCTCTCATCTTTATTATCTTAAAATAAGTTTATTGAAGTGCAGTTGTAAAATTTAACATTTTGTTCTTGTAACTCATCTGCTTGCATGGTTTCACTGGCCTTGACCAAAACCACAGCCTCTTTATAACTTCAGATGGAATGGAGGGAGGGCTTGCCAACTTTTACTACAATATCCTGGGCAGTTGAAGAAGAAATGTTGAATCTTACCAGTTAGAATTATGACTTCTTACCATAAAATGCTTCTTGGGAGGACTCTGCTGCAACCCAAACTCCTAGGATTAGACCTGAGGCCGTGAAAGAGGACTACTGTCATCCCCTCACCCTTTGCGGGGTTTGAAGTCGTTTGGTGAGATGTGGTGAAACACTGAGATACACATTAACTTAAATGCTTCTTTAGCATTCTCTAAAAACCAATCTAGTTGAAAGGCTATCTGTGTGCATGAGTGACTATTTGGTTAACAAAAAACATTTTAAAAATTTGATTATTCAAAGTAGTTGATACTGTAGTTACGTGAAAATACGAGGGGTCGGGTCTGCTTTTCCTTATCTTAGGATGAACTTGTGGAATGCCACATGCGCCACCTGCCTGGCCTTCTGACGGCCTTCATCCTGAAGCTGACTGGTTGATGTAACACATCAGTTAGCTCAAGGCCAGCAAGGCAATGCCACACATTTCTTCATCTCAGAACTGACTCCTTGGTCCCTTGATGTCACTCATCTGGTCTCTCTGGCACTGTGCATTGAGCAGCCATGAGGGCCACATGCCGTTGCACCCACAGAGTGCATTGTATTAGGTGTGAATGGCCAGCCTGGCCCTGGATGATGATGAATGCTATTGTCAGATGGCCCTTTGTGGATGATTAGTGACCTCGTAATTCACACCCTTCAGCAACTGGCTTCAAAGATGAGGAGGAGCACAGGGCACCCGTAACACAGGCTATCTGCTAAGTTGTTGGCACAGAGAAAGATTTTTGGAAATTGAGGCTAAGAACATGTTTCCCTAAACATGTTCTAAACTTTGTAATGAGGATTAAACACCAATTTTCAAAATATTTCAAATGTTAATACTTGATTTTGGTGTAAGCCACTTGAATAATGCATAGAGTCCAAAGACCATTGTTTTTTTTTTCTTTTTTTTTTTTTTTCTTTTGGTATCAGGGATCAAACTGAGGACCTCACACTTGCCAGACAGGGGCTTAGGCTACTGGGCTAGCTCCCCAGCCCCAAAGATCATTGCTTTAGGTGTGTCACATGACCTAATGTCATAAGGTGTTGTGTTACCACAAGGGTAAGAAAAGGGGTCATTGGGCTGGCAAGATAGCTCAGCAGATTAAGTGCCTACTTAGGCAAGCACAGGGACCAGAGTTCAATCCCTGGCACTGTATTGCATGCTGCACTGGCCCCGCCCCCAGGTGCACTGAGCCAGCCACTGAGATCAATTGTGGTCATGCATGCCTGTAATCCTAGTGCTGGGGAGTCAAGGGACCTGGGAAGATGGCTCAGTGGAATAAGCACTTCCCTGACAAGTACAAGGGCCTGAGTTCAAACCTGGTTCCACCAAAAGAAAAAAAAAAAAGAAGAAAGAAATTTGTTTAGTCTAGTGCTAGGGAAGCTAAAACAAGGAGGATCGCTATAAGTCCGAGCTGTAAGACCCTGTACCAAATAATTTTTTTTAAAATCCGTAACAGAAAAGGGATCATTTGCTGGATAAAGCTGTGCCCTTTTGGGTCCCCGTTCCCCTCTACTTGCCCAAGCACCACGGCACAGTGTGAGAAGATGGTGGTGACTTCTCTGTATCTTCTCTAGAAGCTGTGTTAGGAAAGACACAAAATTTGTTTGTTGTTTGAGTAAAACAGCAACCTGCTTCCTTGCAAGCAAAAGCCAAGTAGATATAGTTAGGAAACTTTGAAGAACTGAAAAGAATTTAACCTGCAAGTGGAAGATATGCCTCTTATTTTGGACTCTGCCTAATGAAAAAGATGTAACTACTTCAGTGTTGAATTATTTCTTAAGAGTTTGACAGCGGGGATAGGTAGCTTTTCCCTTGAAGCTGATAGCTGTGGTAGTACTCCTTTACTGTTGTTTTGTGAAAACAAGTGCTAATAGCATGCAAGTTTCATAATTGAGACCATATGTTTTGAGACGGAAGCCCACCAAAATTAGCCCTGTTCAGCATCCATCTATTCCGGAATCTTCTCTGAAGCTCCTATGAGTGAGTTCACAGTCACTGCTGCCTCCTTTTCTCTTGATAAGAAGAAGATACCTTCCTGATAAACCATGCACCTGTGCTATACTTTGTAAGGGTTGGAGGACAAGGCTGTGCTGGCAGGAGAGCTCTCCAGAATGGAACACAGGGCTCATGGACACAAACCCATGACCCATGGCCTTCACACAAGAGTCCAACCCTAGCGTGCCTTTTCTTTCTTTCAATCAGATCATCTGCCCAGTTCCCTAAAACAGGTACTTTGCCCTCTTCCAAAAAGAAAAAAAAACAAAAAACAAAAAAAAACACCTGATTAATCTATACTTTTACACTTACTATCTGAATTCTCCTGCAGTTTTGTACCCACATACTGGCATCTGTTAGGTACATAATGTCAAACAAAATTGTCACTACTCTGGGCCTAATTTTCACAATTAAATGATGAGGTACTTGATTGATGTCCAGGATCATTCAAGCTCTAAATTCTTTGATTGTTTTAAAATCTAAGTATTTCATTTATTAGGGAAGCACCAACCCCACTGTGACGGGCATCACACTGATGTCAGTGCATGCAAACTTCTGGTCTAGTGCCATGCAGCCCAGTAGCTGATAAAACCCTCACATGATCCAAGTGCTCTCTTCTGCTAACATTTGGGAATTGGATGTCCTCTTAGAGGAGAGTGACCACAGTGGAATATTTAGAAACTGTTCCTTTTCAACTGGCTAGAAGAAATGTACCTGGGGCTCACCTTGTTCTACATAGCACCGTTCTGCCAGTCTACTAGAGAATATTTTTAAGAAGTTTCATTTCAGCCCTTTAGTCTTTCAGAGTGCTGGATTTCAGTAGCTTTTTTTTTTTTTTTTTTTTTGGCAGAACCAGGGATTGAACTCAGGCCCTTGCACTTGCCAGGGAAGCGCTTATTCCACTGAGTCATCTCCCTGCCCACCCCCTGTAGCATTTATGCATTTACTACATGATTTGCAACTGTGCTTTGGGGGCATCAGAGAATTAACTCAAGGGCTTCCCAGAGAAAAGATTGGTTGCCTGGCAGGTCCTGGGACTTGGGCAGCTCTCTGCTGCATTCTTCACGGTGGGGTGGGGGAAGGAGACAGTTGAACATGACAGCTGTCAGCTGTGAGAGGGCAGCTGCCACATATGCCTGCAGCCTGTCTAGTGATGAGGATTTCTGAGGAACCTCGGGGTTTGTGACTCTCAGTTAGTTTCTCCCAGATCCCTCTCCACGAGCCAGAGTAGTCTTCTGTACTCAATGCTCCTGCCAGCCCTTCCAGCCCTTTCTCCTCCCTACATACGTAAACACACCTATGCGTGCATCCATATGCCATGTACTATATGCATTATTTATTCATCAGCTGATTGATTCTTTGATTCATTTGCTGATTTGTTCATTTATCCACAATCCACTTATTCATTCCTTTGTTGCTCAGACCTGATCCTAACACAAAGTACTCAGGACAGTCTGATTTTTCTCTCTGTACCACTGCCTACTCGGTACCTATCCAGCAGAGACCCCTGCTACAGCCAGTCCCTTCCTCCTTTGTTCCTGTTCTCCATCCCCCCTTCTACCTTGATGCCCCTAATGGGCTACGTTCCGGGTGAGGAGGTCAGGGTCAGCTGCCTGAAAGAGCCTTGGTGAGTTAGCGACATAGGTAAGGTGACTCCAGGGAGCAAAAACGAAACGGCTAATGATCCATTCGAGAGTATTACAAATACTTTTTTTTTTTTTTGCGGAACTGAGGATTGAACTCAAGACCTTGCACTTGCCAGGCAAATGCTTATCCTCCTGAGCTATCTCCCCAGCCCACAAATACTTAACTTTTTAACCCAGTTTCCAAGTTTTCCTTTCCTCTCTAATAAGAATTCTATGGCCCCACCCACGAGTTGGCTCCAAGGACATACACAGCGCAGGAATGTTCTGGAGTCTCCAGCGCGCCTGGCACGTGCTCACCCCAGGGCAGTCGACTCGGCCAGGCCCCAGCCTTCCCCCAGTCGCCTGTCAGCCCCTTCTCAGGGTGTCCCGACTCCGTCTTCTTTGTTGTCTCCTTCGCGTCTGTCTGCAGTCAGCTCTCACAGATGCTGTCAGCAACACCCACTCGGCTCTTGATTCCTACCTTTTTTCACACACCATCTTCTTGCACGTGGGCTTCTGTCTTTGAACCCATTTTAGTAACAAGGCCGGGCTCCCCACTGATTCTTAGAACCGGAGCTTCCCTTTCCTCGCCAGGCGCGTTCCAGGGGCCGTGTTCGCAAAGGTCCCCACTGCTGGCCGACTCCTGCCTGACCTGTCATCCTGGACTTCCCAGTGCTGTGGCTTTCCGCGAGCCTCCCCCGTACAGCACACACCTCCGGGACGCTCTCCTCCGCCACTGCCAGTTCCCTTCTTCGGCAGTCACACTTGCCTGGCCTGGGCCGCAGACCAGACTTAGCCACAGCTGCAACTGCTTAGTTCCTCCTTCCTTCCTCCCTCTTGGTTTACCCCTGGAGACAGAGAAATTTCCAAGTCCCAGTGCCTCCTTCCCTCCCATCCATCTGTAAGTAAGCTAGGCCTGGCTCAGCCCCACAGACTGACACAGGCAATGGTCATGCATGAATTAACAGTTATAGCGTTTTCTGTTCTGTAGATTCATGCCACAAAAACAGAGCCAAAACTTGAATGAGCAGGGAAATTTTGGGGCCCCATGCAAATCCTCTGCAAGTAAAATGAACCAAAGCCAGGAAAAGACAATGTGCTGTCTAGTTTCCCTCGTTCCCCTGTTTATATTTTAAAGGGGGCCCCAAGGCACCTGAACACAATTTCTTTTTATGCCATCTGCTCTCAGACTGGGATTGTTTTGAATTATTTTGTCTAAGTGGTCTTTTTTTAGTGTATTTAGTAGATGTGTACAGGGTCTCACTACACAGATCAGACTCATAGTGATCCTCCAGTTTCAACCTCCCAGGAGCTGGGATTATAGGCTCATGCTACCAGTCTCAATAGCCATCTCAGTGCACCCTCGGGGCGGGCCAGCACAGCACACCCAGGGATAGAACCACAGGCCCCTGCATCTGGCCGGTCTCAGGGGCTGGGCGGGGGCGGGTGGGATGGAGCAGGACGGCTAAGTCTGCCGCGCTGTCTCTGGCCGGTCTCCTGCCCCTGCATCTGCCTAAGCAGGCGCTTTAATATGCTGAGCTATCTGGTTGGCCCTTTACCAGAAATATTTCTGAGATCACTTGTAAGCCTTTCTGAAAAATTGCCCTTATTTTTATTATTTTATTCCAAACCACTGTGTGAAATAGATTGAAAAAGCATCATTGTTTCCCATTTTATGGAGGAGAAAACTGAGATTAGGAAAAAACAAATATTGGATTTCGCTCAATTACTGCTGCTCAACTGTCTGCTCCCAGCAAGGCTTCTGCATTCTCTTCCCAAACAACCACCACTGCCTCTTGTCTCGTTTCCAGCAGAGCAGAGCTGAGCTCTTGGAGCAAGGTGGGAGAGTCAGAGCTGATCGGTGGAGGCCGCGTGGGGAGCTGGGCACGCAGGCGCAGAGGGCCGAAGGTGAACTGCAGGGAAGAAGCAAAGTTCGGAACTCTAGCCAGAGATCAATTAACAGCAGAAAAAAGAAAAAGTCAAGTGAGTAAATACTAGAGACAAAGGCTGCATAAGCAGCTGAGGATAGATAGGCTGTGCTTAGCCAACTGGAAGAAGCGAGAGTGAGGCGCAAGGCTCTGGATCGTGTTCTGGGAAGGTTATCTGTTGGCCTTCCTCTGAGTCTCAGGCCAGCCACTGAAGATGCACCCTCATTCATCTCAGAGGCCTTTCTTGGGGCCAGTGAGATAGCTCAGCTGTCTAAAGCGTCTGCTTGGGCAAAGCGCAGGAACTGAAGTTTGATCCCTGACACCACATAGAGTACCACCCCCACCCCCAGGGTGGGCTGAGCTGGCCATACACAAAATAAATAAATAAATAAGGCCTTTCACTCACTTGGTCAGTTTGCACCCAGGCCTCAACACAGATTCCTTGAGATGTGTTAAGTGCCAAAGACACAGTTATGAGTAGTTACATACATGGCTCTCGCTCTCCCAAAACACAGTCTGCAGCCATTTTCTGCCTAGGCTCCATTAACGTTCTGCGCTGGGGAGACCTGCTCAGCACCCAGGGTGTTCCGCATGGGGGCCTCTGCTCACTAGATATTAATTCTACTTCTCTGCTTGTGACATGCAAACAGCTCCAGATATCATTAAGTGTTCTTGGGGATAAGGGGCAGATCGCAGAAGGGTGACAGTGGCTGAGTTGCCAAGCTTTTAGTCAGCACCAGGCATAGCTTTTGGCATAGCCAACTGAAAGGTGGACAGCAAAAGCACCTAAGCAGGCCGAAGCAAGCGAAAACTTCTTCAAGGCTCTGTCTTTCTCATTCCTCTTGAGCACCACCCATGTAGGTATGGGAACCACTCACAGCCAAGGACCCTGGTTTGCCTGTGTGAAAAATGGAGTTCTATGGTTCCTAAATCTGTCTGTCCCTATACAATGCTTATTATTGTCACACGATGAATTAGGTAAAAATATTGTAGGTAGTCAGACTGTGCAAGGCCCTCAAGGAGACAATATAGAAGACAAGACTTTGCAACTGTGGGAGAGACAAGACAAAATCCACATAACGCCCTAGGGGTGGGTATCAGTTTGTGTTCTCTTAAACTGAAAAACAGGGGCTAGGGAGATAGCTCAGTAGAGTAAGTGCCTGCCTGGCAAGCACAGGGTCCTGAGTTCAATCTCTGGCACCACGAAAGAAAGAAAGAAAGAAAGAAAGAAAGAAAGAAAGAAAGAAAGAAAGAAAGAAAGAAAGAAAGAAAGAATTGAAAAATAAATTTTAGGAACAACAGAGGTTAAGAGCAAAATCTATTTATTGGAGGAAAGAAGGTGTCCAAGAAGAGGGACAGAAGGGGACCCAAGCAGTTTGTCAGGAATCTGCCCTTTCTAGGGATTTTTATAGAGTAAAACTACAAGGTCAGGTGGTTCTAAGGTAGAAAACATGAGAACTCATATATGAGGTCAGATAAAGCCATAGTCAACAAATAAGGTTAATTGCTCAGGTAAAATGGATTAAATCAGGATCAAATGGGGAAGGCAGTCAGATAGCAAGCAGGCATGAATAGAAAGCAGGGGCTCTTCCTGCTGGGGGTTGGGTCAGTGACTCTGGCTTCTTCAAAGTGACTGTGCCTGCCCATCCCTAGTGGCTGCATTTGTTTATGCTTTTGTCTTGAGGTCTGTCTGGCCCACAGTGGAGGTGTCTGTCTCTCTTACAGTTGCAAGGTGTCTTGTCCTCCATACAGCCTCCTTTGAGGGTCTCACCCTGACTGCCTATAATATTTCTATCTAATTCAGCTGCCTGTAACACTATGGATCTGGATTAAGTAACAAAGATGTGAAGCATAATTGGCTGTTCTTTTTCAAGGAAAAGACCTATGCCCTATGCAAAGATGTATAAGTAAATGCATGATTTGCATGTTTTAAATTAAAAGATGTTTAATTGATGTGTGGCAGTTATGATCATTTTCAGTGTATTCACCAGCTAGCTATCTCAGCTGCTTCAGAGGATTCAAATTCTGTCACATTATCCCCCTTCTGAGACAAGAAGTTGAAAGACAGAGAACTTGCTGGACAGTAGAGAACTTGTGGTCCTCAGGAGATTAAACAATCAATCACAGAACATAGATGCCAGGCCAAATCATAATTTATATCCATGATGCAAATGACAAATTTAAAAAAGGAGAATGGAAGATAAAGCCCCACATGCCCTGTTTTCTCGGTTTGCTCATGTGGTAGGCAGTGTAACTTTAAAGACCATGCAGACCAGAAGCCAAGCCTTTGCTGCATTCAAGAAACTGGATAGGTCATGAATGCCTTGAGATAGCTACAGAGCTTTCCATTTAGGGTACAGCAATGAAGATCCAACATACAGAAATAGATTCCAACACAGTATCCAAAAAGTTTGATTATTTTCTGACAAGGCAAAAAGAAAAAAAAATTGAAAACTGAGGCACAGACCACAACAAACACTATGCCAAGCCTGGTCAGCACACACCAAGCACAGTTAATACTCAAAGAAATTCAAAACCAAACCTCAGGTTCTTCATTACCCTTCAAACTGTATTCTATTACTTTATAATTTACTAGAAGAGACTAATGAGATGATGCTATCTATGCTGTTTACTAGGTTTCCTGGGTCTGGGGAGGTAGCTCAGAGGTCTAAATGCCTGCCCGGTAAGTGCAAGGACCCAGGCTCGATCCCTACTACCACATGACATGCCTGCCCAGGCTGTGCTGGCCACTGAGAGCAGGTACAGTGGTACACGTGTCTGCAATCCCTGCACTGCTGAGGCTGATATAGAAGGTTCACTATGAGTCTGAACTTCATAGCAGGACCTTGTACAGGTAGGTAAATGATTTCTTGATTGCAAGAAAGTACAATTAGTGCTTTCTTTTTTAAAAAAATTTTTATTATTTTTTACATATAATTAATTATAATTTTTTTGATAAATTAATACATTCCAAACTGTTTTCATAATGTTTTGGTATTGTACAAGGTGCATACATATTATACTTACAGACATTATTATAGCAGATGTCTCTTATCAGTAAATTACGAGTGTGTAGCTGTTTACTTATCTTATTTTTTTATACCTGAATTATATCAATTAGTGCTTTCTTAAGCAGGGCATTGATCTACTGAATGTAAAAACAACAGGGATTCTGGAACTACTACAAAGATGTATTATGACCAATTTCTCCAAGATCAGGAGAATCACCTCATAAAGAATTAACCCTTGGGCTGGCAAGATAGCTCAGTGGACAAAGCACTTGCTTTGGCCAGTGCGGGGATGAGGGTTTGATCCTTGGTTGCTCATACCTTGCCAGCCCTGTCCCTCGGGCTCACAGAGCCAACCACAGAGTCTGGGCATGGTGGCACATGCCTGTAATCCCAGGGCTGGGAAGATTGAAAACAGGAAGATCATTTTGATTCCAATCTGTGTAGTGAGACCCTATACCAAATACACAAATGAAGAAAGAAAGAAAGAGAGAGAGAGAGAGAGAGAGAGAGAGAGAGAGAGAGAGAGAGAGAGAAGAGTTAACTCAAGGGGAAAAAAATAAAGAAGAGTTAACTCCTGGGAAAAAAAGAATTAACACTTGGGCTAATCATCATTAAAAGAGTTGAGGTTTTCAATGCTTTCTGGGAAAAGTTTGGTCAGATCATTCTAATAGAGGTTGGAAAATGAAGTGAAAAAAATACAGCAGTAACTTAGATCAGATCTAGAACACAGTGAGCTTGAAATGCAGTCTTGGTGGATTTGGTTGTGGTCTACATCTTTTGCAACAGACTCTTCATTCCTTATAATCATGCTCTGGATTACTTTGAAATAAGATTTCTGTACAAAGATGTGGACAAAGTACTAGATGGCAAATTGAAAGATATTTGCCATCTCTAACACACACACAAAAAATCAATATCTAGAATACATAAGAAATTCCTAAAACGAAGAAGAAAAAATAATAATCCAACCATAAAATGGACAAGGTATATAACAGACAATTGACAGAGAAAGAATACCAAAATACAAATAAGCTTTGAAGAAACAATCAGTGATTCATGGTAATTAGAGCCTGCTCCAATGAAGAAGAGATGGAAGGAAGATAGGTGGAGATAGTCTAAGAAATGCAAAGAAATACTAGAATCCACCAGAAAGTCCTGAGGCCTCACTGGCCTTGAGGAGGACCCACATCTCTTGTCTTAGAGTCCTTGCCGTCATGGTCACTGGCTGAGTTGCCCTTAGGAAGTGTCATTTCGGGTGACACCCAGAGAGGGATTATGGAGTGCACTCACCGAAGCCTTTTGCATCGCCTTCCTATGGACGATGTTCTATGCAGCACTGTCCCATAGGTGCCACACATTTTCTGGAGCAACAGGAGAAGCCGGAAGGCCAATCACAAGGACTGTGAATATGTAATGCACTGCAGAACAGTGCATGGTTAGGGGCAGGGGAGATAGCTCAGTAGAATAAGTGCTTGCCTGGCAAGTGCAAGGGCCTGAGTTCAATCCCCAGTTCCACCAAAAAAAAAAAAAAAGAAAGAAATAGTGCCTGGTAGGAATTGGATGCATACCAGGATGGGTAGGTCTCATTAAAAGCAGTAGGATGAGGCAGCCAGTACAATAGTAACATTTTCCAAATTTAAAATACATACACTCATAAGAAACAATAATATTCAAAAAACAAGTATATGTGCATTAAGCAAAATATTCTCATTATGCTCACCAGCATGGTTGCTAGGGGTAATACAGGAGTAAGAAGGACTAAAGAATGTGCAGCCACAAAAGCCCCACATTAGGTCTAAGGGGGTGAGGGTTCTCCAATTGCATCTCAGTACCTTGCCCTCTTGAGTCTGAGGATTGGAGCGAGCATCCCAGTGCAGCGTCCACCTCCAGGTACCCTCCGGCGTCCTGCACACAGAATCAGCACCCTTGAAGCTCTGTCATAGCTGCAACTATAAAATATCCTTTCTGGTACATCCCCTTCCCCTTGCCCTTTGAATTTCTGTGCCTCCCTTGCAAGAAATACAGCACCAGCCAGGGCAGCAGCACACAAAGCCCAGCCAAGGGCCTCCCTCCCTCCACCTTCGTGTCCACTGTGTCCCTCCCAGCCCTTTCCTTCTGGCTAACATTTGGTCTCTCTGCTCTTCATTTCCTTATTCTTGTCATAACTTTCTTCACACACATTTACTTCAAGCATGCAACTTTGTAACTTTTGGTACATCTGCAGAGCTGCGCCACCGTCATGACCAATGTTGAACATTTGCATCATTTTTAATTAAGTAATAATTAATTAATTGTGTAAGGTCTCACTATAATAGCTCAAACTTGTAATGATCGTCCTGTCTCAGCCTCCCTCTCAGCACTGGGATCCTTGCATGTGCCAGGCAGGCCCTTAGACCACCACCAGCCTTTCTTCGTTTTTAGATATATGCTCAACAGCACTCATCTGTCACTCTCAATCCCTCTGCTCCTCCCTCCCCTCCAGCCCTAGGCAACTAGAATCTACATTCTATCTCAGTAGATTGGCCTATTCTGGTCATTTCATATAAATGGAATCACTTAATATGTGGTCTTTTTGACCAGCTCCTTTCAAGTAACCTAATATTTTAGACATGGGTCCATGTTATAGTATGTATCTGTGCTTCATTTCTTTTTTGGAACTAAACATGCTGTTGTACTTATTTGACGCATGTTATTTACCTGCTCTTCTGTTGGCAGATGCTAACTTTGTTTCCATTTTTGACAGTTATGAACAGTGCTGGTTTAATGCTTGCCTACAGGCTTTGCATGAGCATGTTTTTATTCCTCCTGGTTGCACAGCTTGGAGTGGAATTGCTGCATTGCCCAGCTCTCTGTTTAACCCATCAAGGAACTGCCGGACTATTTTCCAAAGCAGCAGCACTATTTTGCATTCCTCCCTGTAGTACAGAAAGGCTCTGTGCCTTTCACAGCCCTGTCATCACTTGTTTGCGTCTCTGAGGATAGTTCTTGATAGTTTCTGGCCTAAATACAAGTTGGTAAGTTATCATGGCCCTGATTCAACATGGACAAATCCCCAGAACAACTTATCTTCCCAATGACCACTTCCTCCTTCTTCATCACCCCAGTCCTGGATGCCCTTCTGGTGCACACAAGGGAGGCCCCAATATGTGTCATCTCCATGTGTCACTGAACGTGCCCCCCAAACACCTCCACTAGTATTGTAGATAGCTGAATTAGGTAGAAATATTCTAGGCAGTCAGACAGGGCCAGGTTCTCAAGGAGACAGGATGGAAGACAAGGTGGCTTTGCACCTTGGAAGAGCCAGGCACTCCCATATGGACCACACCTTAAGAACAAGACAAAAGAGGAAACACAGCTACGTACTTCTCTAGGGATGAGCATCAGCTATTGACGTTCTAAATAGGTATCGATCACCTTGAAAGAGCCCAAATGAGTCACTAGCCCAATCCCTAACAGAAAGAGACCCTGTCCCATATTCATGTCCACTTGCTACATGATTCCCTTCCCCATTTGGTCCTGGATTTAATCGAGTTTACCTGAGCAATGGTGCTTGTAATCTCATTGGTTGACCATAGGTTTGTCCCACCTCATGCCCACCTAAGTGAGTTCCCATGTCTTCTCCAAAACCTTAGACCTACTTCACTGCATGGTTTCCCTCTAAAAGTCCCTGGAAGATACAGCTTCCCAGGGACAACCCGCTCAGGCCTCCCTCCTGTCGCTCTCTTGGACAGGAGCTTTCTTTCCCTCAATAAATACATGTTTCTCATAACCTCCATTTGTTCCTAAAATTCATTTTTCAGTTTTAGAGAACACGAACTCATTCCTGGTACCTTCTAGATTGGGAGATCAGGTTTTCTCCCTGTGTCATTTGGAAGTTATCTGTATCACTAGAACAAGTCCATAAAATCTCCGCCTTCCTGTCTCAGGTCGTAGGATCCCCCATTTCCCCATCATCAGTCCTCTCCATATCCTCAATAGCAGTGAAGGTCTTTCCCTCCCTTTCTTTTACTTCTGCTTCTCTGACACTCTGGAAACCCCTGGCAGTTCCTTGGCTCCTGATTGGCCCCTCACTCCCGTGGACTTCCTGACCTTAGCTGCCCTGCGTTTCTCTTGTGACTTCAGTGCCCTTCATGGCTTCCTCCAGCACCCTAGCAGAATCACCCCCTGGCTCTCTTGAAAAGGAAAAGGAGACTGCATTTAGTGTGATTCTCAAATTTCATCTCCAAAATGAAAGTAGAAAAAGGGAAACTTGAACGTAATTGACTTTTTTTTTTTTGGACCTTATGATTAATGTTATGTCAAGTTGACTGAGCTAAGGCATGCCCTGATAGCCAGAAAAGCATTATTTCTAGGCAGGTCTGTAAAGGTCTTTCTGGATGAGATTAGCATTTGAATCAATAAACTGAGTAAATATTGTCCTTCCTAATGGGAGTGGGCACCATCCTATCTATTACACAACTTAATAAAATAAAAGGGCTGAGCAAGATGAATTTACTTTCTCTTCTTTAGCTGGAAGATTCATCTTCTGCCTTCAGGCAGTGGAGCTACTGGTTCTCCAGCCTTCAGACTTCAATTGAATGGGACCCCATGGGCTTTAGTGACTCTCCAACTTCTGGAAGGTGTATTGAAGTTTCTCAGCCTCCCTCACAGCAAATGCCAATTCCTATACCAAATCCATCTATCCTTCCATCCATCTCTCGCCTTCTTTCCTTATTTCTGTTCTGTTTAGCTGGAGATCCTAATTTACGCAGCCCTTTTCTTTCGATTCTGACCTAGCTGCTAGAATGGTATCTTGAGGTTCCAGGAGGGGATGAGCTGGGGAAAGCTGGCATCCTGGACTTCCAGCCTGACGGTGACAAAGATGAACACATGCTCAAAGTGACTACCAGTTTGTAGGTGGACTCTCATTTCTGTAAATTCTTTTGTTGTAGACAGCTTAATTAGATAGAAATATTACAGGCAGTCAGACAGGGCCAGGCCCTCAGGAGGAACCAGTATGGAAGACAAGATGGCCTTGCAACTGTGGGAGAGACAGACACTCCTGTTGTGGGCCAGACCTCAGGACAAAAGAGTAAAGACATGCAGCCGTGTACCTCCCTAGGGATGGGCACCAGGGATGGATATTCTAAGTAGGTGTCAGGCGCTTTGAAGAAGGCAGAATGAGTCATTAACCCAATGCCCAACAGGAAGAGCCCTTGTTCCATGTTCAGCCCCACTTGCTACCTGACTGGCTTCTCCATTTGATCCTGATTTAATACATTTTACCTGAGCAATTATGCTCATAGCCTTATTGGTTGGCCATAGCTTTGTCCCACATAATGTGCGAGTTCCCATGTTCTCCACCATCTTAGACTCACCTCACCTCATATAAAAATCTCTAGAAAGGACAGATTCCTGGGCAACCCGTTCGGTTCCCTTCAGTACTCTCAGACAGCTTTCTTTCCCCCACTAAATATATTCTGCTCTTAACTTCCGTTGTTCCTAAAATTCATTCTGTGGTTTTAGAGAACATGAATTCGGCCCAGGTATCTTTCAGGCTGGGAATTTCATTCCCCTATAATATTTTTATGTTTTGAAAATGCAATGATATAAAAATTAATAAAAAAGAAAAGAAAAGGCAATGATAAGAGAAAAAATATGGTAATAATTGATAAACCACAGTGTTCATTTTTACACTGAATGCTATTTATTTCTTCTCTCCCCAGGGACTTCTCTTTCATGGCTGGCTCACCCAGAAATGCCTTGGGGCAGTTGTACCATTTCTGTGTGTCCCAGGCTGATGAGTGCTAGTTCAAAGTGAAACAGATTTCAAGATTATCATGGATAAAAGGGTCAGTATAGAGAAAAAAAATTTTTAGAAAAATTATGGATTAGGTTTCTGTTTAGCCCTCAGTTTTAAGTCTGAGACCATTAACGGTTTCTGCTGACCTGGGATTTGATTTTGGTACAGGGAACCTCCAAGTGATAAAGGGACCAAAATGATCTCCATGCATGATCTCCAGATGGTATAGGAGAAAAATGATCTCCCACCTGAAAATTACCTGGCACAAGTTTGTGTTCTCTAAAACCGATGAATGAATTTTAGGAACAAATGGTGGTTATGAGCAGAATATATTTCCTGGGAGAAAGAAAGCTCCTGTCTGAGAGGGAATAGGAGGTGGTGGGCCCTGAGCAGATGGTCCCAGGAAAGCTATCTCTTCCAGGGACTTTTATAGAGGAAAACCATGCGGTGAGGTTGGTCTAAGGTAGTGGAGAACATGGAAACTCACTTAGGTGGGCATGAGGTGGGACAAAACTATGGTCAACCAATGAGTTTACAAGCACCATTGCTCAGGTAAAATTGATTAAATCTAACGCCAGATGAGGAATTAAGTCACATAGCAAGTGGGCACAAATATGGAGCTAGGTCTCTTCCTGTTGGGGGCTGGGCTAGTTACTTATTTGGGCTCTTTCAAGTTGATTGATACCTGTCTAGAATATCAGTCCCTGGTGGCCATCTCTAGAGAGGTATGTAGCTGTATTTGGTTCCTCTTCTTTCTTGAGGTCTGGCCCATATGGAAGGGTCTGTCTCTTCCAAGGTTGCGAAGTCATCTTGCCTTTCATGTTGTCTCCTTGAGGGCCTGGCCCTGTCTGAGTGCCAATAATATTTCTAATTCAGCTGCCTAGAACAATTTCTTGGTGTACTGAATTTCATCTCAGAAAAGCAGTCCCAGTGAGTGTACTTTCCTACAATAACACTACTGTGCATGACAGAAACCTGCTCTTGCTGTCTTACTTTCCTCATTACTGAGGCACCCAAAATTAAAGGAAGAAAGGTTTATTTAGCTCACAGTTTGCAGAGGTTTCAGTTCTTAGTTGCGGGGGGGGGGGGGATGCAGCAGAGCAGGCAGACAGAAGGTAGCAAGTGACAAGCTGTGACCAACCCAGTGCACACGCCCTCTTTCTGTCTTGGTTTAGTGAGGCTCTCTGCCCTCAGGGCCAGCAGCACTCGCACCTTTCCTCCTAGCATCTCACCCTGAATCCATCCTAGCCTCATGGCCTTGATCCCAACACTGCACACCCTAGATCCAGCCACCTCCAAAAGCACCCCGGATGACCGACTTCCTGAGGCTTTGGAGGAACATCTCACTTAGCAATCATTTACATTTGAAACTAGATTAAATCCACTCAGAAGGCCAGTGTTTTCTCCTCACTGTAGTCACTAGCCACATTGCCAGCTTTCTTTGCAATGCAGATAAGCATGCTTAAATCATACTTAAATACTTAACCATACAGATCCATGGTTTTAGCATTTTTATTTCAATAAGCATGATCAGGAAATACATTTTATAGAGTCCAAACATAAAATTATTCTTTTTCTTTTTAAATGCTTTTTTACATAGGGTCTGTTGTGTGATTCAGGCTGGCTTTGAATTCACTCTGTTGAATTCACTCCTGGTATGCTTCTCAGGCTGGCCTTGAACTTGGAGTAATATTCTTGCCCTCACCTCATCCCCCTGAATATTGGCAGTCTAAGTGTGTGCTTTCAGGCCTACCGCAAGTAGAGACCTTTAAAACATGAACTCTCTTAAAGCATAATTCACATATATTTAAGTGCAATTATTTTGAGGATATATTTAAGTTATATATTCGTAAAACCACTATCATAATGAAGATATGGAATATTTCTATTATGCTTTTCTTCTGCCCTCTGAGATCAATCCTTACCTACTTTCTGATCCCAATCACTAATTTACTTTTTTGTTATTAAATTATTTTTCCGGCATTTTAAGAATTTAATGAAAAGGAACCAGAGTGGGTTTTTTTTTGTTATTGTTTTGTTTGTACTTTGTCCAGGGCCTCACTATGCAGTTTGGACTCCTAGTGATTCTCAGCCTCCCCGGGGCTAGGAGTGCAGGTGTGCATCACCATGTCTGGCTCAGCATCCTAGGGGCAGGGCTGGTGCAGCATGTGGTGTGGGGGATTGAACCCTTGGTCCCTGTGCTTGCCTAAGAAGGTGCTTAGTCAACTGAGCTATCTCACTGGCCCAGAACCAGAGTGTTTCTGAGACTCATCAGTGTTGTTGAGTGCATTAGTTGTTGCTTCCTTTGCACTGTTCAGTGAGATTCCATTCTATGAATAGACTTCAATGCTAAGGTAAAGCATATTCCATGAATGAAAGGTTAGTTTAATATTGAAAATCAATGAACATTCATATGACCAGAATAAAGATGAAAAACTGCAATCTCACATTACATAGAAAAAAATGCTTGACAAAATCCACACTAATTAATGATAAATATTTCAGCAAACTAGTAATAAAAGAGAATGTCCTCAATATCACAATGGGCATCTAAAGAAAACATGATCCTTAATGGCTGCATTGATTATCTGTTGTTGTATAACAAATCACTTCCAAAACGTATCAGCTTAAGCAATAAACATTGATCGTGGCACAGTATCTGAGTGTTAGGGATTTGAAAGCAGGTTAGCTGGCTGGCTGTGGCTGGAGTTTTCTCATGGGGATGCAGTCAAGACATCAGCTGCGGCTATTGTCTTTAGAAGGCATGGAGGAGGCTGGAGGCTTCTTTCCATTCCAAGATGGCTCTTTCCCATAGCTGTTGGTAGAAGGCCTCTGTTTAACTTAATATTTAAGAAGATGATCCAGTCTTTGCCACCTGAGTCTTTTCACAAAGTTTAAGCATCTTGGTGGCTTGGTGCCTGACTTCCCCTAGAATATATAATCTAGGGGGAAGCAGATTCAAGGAAGAAGCCACAATGACATCTAGACCTGGTCTTTGGAATTCACATATCATCATTTCTGCCAGAGTCTATTCATTAGAAGCAGGTCACTAATTACAGCCCACATTCCAGGGGAAAAGAATTTGGCTCCACTGTTTGGAGGAAATAACATACTGAAACTGTGGAAATACTGTGAAATTACCACAATGGTAAAAGAGAGATGTTTTCACCCGGGAATATCAATGATAAGGGTAGATAAGCACTCTGAACACTTTCATCCAATATTGTCCGGAAGAACTTGGCTATTGCAACACAGTGAGTAAAAGAAAAGGAAGAAGACATGAGGGCTAGAAACAGAGACATAGAGTGGCCTTCCTTTGTGGATACTTTTGTGACTATAGAAGACCCTAATCATTCTACCAAAAAAGCTAAAACTTAAGTTAGTGACATTATAGGATACAAAGTCAATACAAAAACTTCTATTTAATTTCTACGTAACAATAGCACTCAATTGTCTCATAAATTTTAAATGGTACTTAGAATAGCATACACATACATAAAACACTTAAGGGTAAGTTTATCAAAAGATGTGTAAGATCTCAAAATTTAAAACTATAAAGCCTTACTGAGATAAAGGAAATAATACCTTTACACATTCAGGGACTTGAAGATACATTGTGACTTTAGCATCTGCTCTCTCTCTCTAACTTGGTCTATAGATTCAACACAACTCAAATCACAGGAGAAGCAGATTATCTATCTATCTATCTATCTATCTATCTATCTATCTATAACTATGCCTATTTTGAGACAGGGTCTCCCCATGCAGTTCAGGCTGGCCTTGTACTCACTTTTTATAGCCCCAGGCTGGTCTCAAACTCCCAGAGATCTTCCTGGCTTAATCTCCAGAATGCTGATATTACAGCCCCAGTTCTAGGGCTGCACTGTGGGTGCCTGCATCTAGGACTAAGACCACATGTGGGGCTGTGGATCGAACTCAGGTCTTTGTGCTTGCCACGTAGGTACTTAAGCCTCTGAGCTATCTCTCTGACCCTGAGAAGCAGACAGTTTTAAAGAAATTGACATACTGAATACAAAATTCATGTAGAAATAGTAAGAAATGTAGCAAAGCCAAAATAATTTTAGAGAGTAACAAAGATGAAGAGTTTTATGTTACCTTATTTCAAGATGTATTATAAGTCTGTAATCATCAAGACAGTATAGAATTGACATAAGGTCATATTTAGAACAATGACAACAAATGAATAGCTCAGAAATATATATTCAACAAACATTTATTTTATTTATTTATGATTTTTTGACACTGAGTCTCCCTATGTCCCTATGTAGTTCAGATGGGCCTTGAACTCAAAGTGATCCTCCTGCCTCAGCTTTTAATTGTAAGCATGTGTCACTACTACTGACTTCAACTGATTTTCTTTTTCCTTGTTATTTTCATGGACAAAACTTTTTTAACAATTAATCTGGAATGAAAATACAAATGAAGTTTTACTTTTAATGCATACCATAAGTAAGTATTAATTCACAATAGTGCATAGATCTAAATAGCAATGTCAAAATGTAATATATTTTGAAGATTATATATTATTCAGGATTCTCTAGAAAAATAGAACCAATAGGCAATATAGTAGATAGATGGACAGATGGATGGATGGATGGATAGATAGATGAAATATATTATGGGAAGTGGCTTATGAGATTATGCAAGCTATTAAAACATGTGACAGGGCCGGGGAGATAGCTCAGTGGCATGAGTGCCTGCTTCGCCAGCGCAGGTTCCCAAGTTCTATCGCCATTACCACAAAAAGATAAATAAAATAAAAAATAAAACATGTGACAGGCTGCCTACGAGCTGGAGAACCCAAGAAGCCCATATCTCTGTCCGTCTTATATACCAGGCACTGGTACAAGTCAGAGTCCAAAGGCTGAAGCGCTTGGCGTTTGGTTGCCTACCAGCGGCAGAAGTTCTGTAAGAGAGAGTAAATGTGTCTTTTCTCTGCTTTTGTTAGTCTCTTTGGTCCTCCAGTTGAATGGACGATGTTAGTCCATTCTTATGTTGGGTGAAGGGTATTTTCTTTAATTGGTCCATGGGTTTATTTTTTATCATTGAGATATTTATTTTTATGAAGTATGATAGTATATTAGGAAAAGACTTTATGACATAGGGTTCAAAGTTTGAAAATGTTATATTACTCATTTTCTTACCTAATGTTTTTTTTAAATTTTTATTAATTTTAATGAGAAAATAAAATAGCAATTAAATAGCTTTAAAACAGGTTAGTAGGACAGTTATAATAATTAATACATTGCATATTATTCTCTTCATAGTGGTTATTCAGAAGACAGGATGCAGACATGATATCTTGTCTAAATACTATTAGTTCAAAGCTTTCTTCTCAATGAACTAAGAGGAAGTAGCTGTATATCTGTCCTAACTATCTTGTATATAGATAAATTTTTTTCACTATAAAATGGTCCTTTATTTAAATTCTCCTTTTTTGTTTTGTTTTGTCAGAGATGGGTGTTCTGTTGCTGTTAGAGAAGCTATGCTTGGAGAAGTCTTTAAAGGACCTTTTCATACTTGATGCCAGTTCAAATATTGTAGGTATTTCAATTCACCAGAATTACCCAATATAGTCCAATAGTTCATAATAGTAGTAGGTTATCAGCAGAACTGGCAATTCCTATTTGATAAGGTCAGTCAAATCCCTTCAGGATTTACCCTGGAACCATGTACAGTACTTGTGGATCTTCTGTTAGTGTCAGCCCTCTGGGTGAATCATGGCCATTGCTTGACCAATTTGATCTCTGTGAAAGCCTGAGTTTTTTTCTCTCTAGGTGACTCTCCTTAGGCACACTCTACATCGTCAATCACTTTCTTCTGTGGCCTCATAATCTCCTTGATCATAAAATTCGGAACACCACTGAGTTACAGGATGTCGCAGCACAGGTTCTCTTATGTCTGAGTCCTCACTGACCTGTAATGGCTAGGGCCAAAATATTGGCTATCCAGTTCCATGTTAGGTCTAAGGTATTTGATGCTCAGACAGATAGTGATATTAAGCCCAACTGCTTCTGTCACAGGGTAATAATACTGCTAAGTTTTTCTTCTGGATGTTTAACAACTAAAGTTTGCAGACCAAAAATTAAAGAAATAGACAGTCCATGGATTTAAATGTCAATCTCTTAAAAAACAAGCCTCACAATCATATACGAAAACAATGCTTGCTTGTTTTTTTTTTATTTTAAAGAGAAAAGAACAAAAACAAAATAACAGAAACAAAACACAAAATCAGTAAAAATGACAGACTTTCAAAGCAAGATGATAGGAAATTAACCATGGCTGTTGTGCTACATAGTGTTATCTTCAAAGTAGTTGCTCAGGTTAGCAGATACAGGCATGCAACATTGATCAAACAATTAAACATTAACTATTTCTTTCAATAACCCAATAGAAACTAGTAGTACAATTACCTTAACTATCTTGTGTGTCTTTCTTTCTTTCTTTCTTTCTTTTTTCTTCCTTTCTTCCTTTCTCCTTTCCTTCATCTCAGAAGAAATAATGCTTTTCAAGCTACCTGATATCCCTTAATGTGATCAAGCTAATATCTGTAATTAACCATCAAAAAACTGGAAAAGACAATCTTTCAAAACTTGAAGTAGGCCAAATACTATATAAGCTACAAAAAGCATCAACCATAAAGGTAGGAAAGTGAAATTTGGGACTTGGTCAAAACTAAAACTGTGCTCTTTGAGCATAACTTTAAGGAAATACAGGAATCCAGGGGAAGTACACTGTGTGTATAGTGTGTGAAGGTCTTGATGAAGGAAAGTGAACAGTCAATAAAGGACAGTGGCCGTGAGTGAATAGTAGGGTTCTCAAAAGATGAATCACCCTGGCTTAGAATCAGAAGAACTGGATCTGACCTTCTGACCCTGAGGTTAGTACAATCTGAAATCAGGGGTTCCTGGGGAGATAAATGAGAGGAGGCAGATTTCAACAATGGCAAGAAGCAGAGGAAACTAAATACCCTGGTGAAGATACTGATCACAGAGTGTTCTGATGAGTTAGGGCTGTTGCAACAAAAATAACACAGACCAAGTTGTTTACAAATATTTTTCCTATATAGTTCTGGAGAACTGGAAATCCAAACACAAAAAGCCAGGAGATTCAGCCTACACTGAAATCAGCTTCCTGGTTCATAGTTATTTTTTCCCTGTTTTCACATGGTGGGGGTGGGAAGATCTTTGCAGTCTCTTTTTTGTAAGAGCTGGAACCCCATTCCTGAGGGCTCCACCCTCATAGTACAATGGTCTCCAAAGGGCACACCTCCAAACACCATCGTCTGGGGAACTAAGTCTCCACCTTGGAATTTTGAAGGCACACAGACATCTATAGCCAAGATTTCCAGAGATCTGGTGGAAGGATTTGGCAGGAAAGTGAGCCATGTTGGGAAGCAGTGGCCCTGAGGCTAGGAGCTTGAAGCTTAGCTGCAGCAAACAAGGTCATTAAGCCCACAAAGTCTTAGTCCTTTCAGTCTCCTAAAGTAGTGGGCTTTAATTTTTATTTATTTACTTATTTATTTTGCCTGTTACTCCTTCAAGATAATTTTAAAAATTGGAATATAACCTAAATAAGCTACACAGACCTTAGATGCGAGGTTCATGAAGCTTGGGTCTGTGACCCTGACCAAGGTACTGGTGTAATCTTTCCTGTGCCATGGCAGGCTTCCTCATGCTCCCTTCTTGCGCCTGGCTGCTTTTCTTACCCAAGTTATCTTTAGAATAGCCACCACCCTAATCTCTTTCACCACCTCCCACGATTTGACATATGAAGTGTTCTGTCATCAGTGTAAGTGACCACAAAGGCACTCTGTGCATTGCACCTTGGCCTGCTGATTTATCCAAATTAGTTTACGAAAATGTGCATCATGTGATCTAATTGGCAGAGCCAGCCCTCAAGGTCAGACCAATTAACTAGGTTGGGCACTAGGTGATAAAAATTAGGCCTCATTTACCAATTCACATAAAATGTTTAAATGTATCCTTCCACTTCCACTTTTATATCCTAGTTCTAAGATATATTGATGGGCACATAAAGCTCAGAAACTAGTGGGAGTTCATTATTGGAATAAACCAAGGTGCTGCCCTTTCAAATTTTTGATAAAGTTTTTTTGACTTTACCATCCTGGACCTGCCTCACTGGAGAGTGTGACACATTCTTAAATTGTCCTTTGTTGAATTCTTTCACACCTGGGATTGAATTTGGAAGAAAGATTATTGTGAAAAGGAGGTGAAAAAGGAAAACGCAGCAACTGGAGGGCTGGAAGAATACAAATGGAGACTTCAGATGTGGGACCAAGCAGCTTAAAGTGATCTGGGCTAGCCCCCCCTGAGAAGCCAGTGTACAGCCCAAAGGCAGGACCAGGCATTGCTTTGTTACAGGGACCGTCCAGTACTGTATGCACTACAGGTGATTTAGCAATCCCAGGACCTTCACTTACGAGGACAATCAGCCATACCCAAATGTGACAGCCATAAGCACAGACGCGTTACTAAATGTGCCTGGAGAGCAGTAGCAGTGCATTGCCCTTTATTGGGAACCAATGCCTTGGACTTCTCTAGCTTGAGGGAGAAGACCACAGCTTTGCAGAATTCCTCTATAACCTGGAAAGGGGCTCACAATTTGCAGTGTGGGGCCCAGTTTTCCTTGCTTTTAGTCTTCAGAATTGGAATTTGAACCTTTTTTCTTAATAGGGGGCAGCAGCAAGGCCTGGGGGTGGGGAGTGGCAACAGGGGTGCTGTGCAGGAATGAGGACAATGATAGAGGTCTCTGCCCCTGTTTCTAGCTCACTGGCACAAGGAAAAGGGGAGAACAGGGTGTGGAAATGCTTTAGTGGCTTTCTTAGTACTGTCCCTGTGAGACCACCGGAAGAAAAGCAGGTGGAGGGCTGGGGGCGCTTTAACAAAGAAGGGCAAGTCTGTGTCAGCAGCTCTGTGGCATTCTCCAGTCTGCCTATCCTAGATGATTTTTGTCACTGTTTGTTTATTTGTTTTTCTAGGGCTGGGGATCTAGCCAGGGTCTGCATTTGCAAAATGCTCTGCTACCAAGCAACATCTGACCTTCAGGCCTGTTTTAAAAATTCCATTTGAGGGATGGGGAGATGGTTCAGTGGCATAAGTGCCAGCCTAGCAAGTGCAAGGTCCTGAGTTCAATCCCCTAAACCAAAACCCAAAAACTTTCATTTGAGTGTAGGGTAGGGCTGTGCTACTCTACCCACAGACCTGCAAAGCAATAGCTACCAGTCCCTGGCTAGTAAGGACTGGAGCCAAAATGTCAATCAACATCTACTACTTTCTTCATTGAGTGTGCCTTATTCTAAAACACTATCAGCTGAAATTAGTGTTTAGTAACTGTCATGCACAATGACACTGACTATTTCCACCCTGGTTTAAGTCCCTTTTCACTGCAGCAGTGCACACTTTGAATAGCTGGGATGGTGAAGTAAGGGTCTTTGGGTCTTCATAACACCAATTTTTGGAACTGCAAGGTTTCATTTAAAATATCTCACAGGAGAGAAGAGCACAGTGCAATCTATTGAGCAAGAGAGAGAATAGTTTAATTTTCCATGTGTAGTGGTCACAATCTAATACATATTTTTAACTGTGGGTGTAGGTTTGGAAAATTTGAGCACTGATGTAGAAAAAACATAAAAGTACAACTGTTCTGCCTTAAGGCTGGGTTGCAGCCCCCTGTGATCCCCAGATTTTTCAACTATGGATTGGCAATAGCTATTGTCCAGAACTGAGCCACATTGCTCAGTCCACGCTGGAGTCCCTTATAGACCACCTCTGCACACATGGTCTCCATATCTCACCTGATAGAATTCTCTGGCTGAGACAGTAGGCTCAGTTCTCATGAAGGACAGGCTAAGATTACCCAAGAACTAGTGCAGAAATAACCTTCAAGGGCCAACCAGATAGCTCAGCAGACTAAAGCGCTTGCTTAGGCAGGTGCAGGATCTGGGGTTCGACGCCCAGCGTGGTGTTGTGGCCCCACCCCCGGAGGCATCCTGAGACTGGGAGTGATGGTGCCTGCCTTGGGAGGCTGAAAACAGGAGGATCACTACAAGTCTGATTTGTGTGGTGAGACCCTATAGACCCTTACTAAATACATAAAGTAATAGTAATAATAACCTTCAGTGAGGGTACAAATGGGGAATAAAATTCCCACCTGCACAAGCTTTGTTATTCTGTCTCATTTCTGAGACTGTCCTAGGTAGGACCAAATGCTTTTGCCTGCAGAAGTAATCTTTCGCTCTTCATTGGTTTCTTCCCTTCTCTGACTCACCTCTTGCGAAGAGAGCATCTTTCGAATCATTGCTTCTGGAAGAATCCAAACCAAGACAACTATATATCTGTCTCTGCCTTGTTATTATAAGACTTTCCTTTAATTGGTCACTTATCTGGTGCCAGGCAGTATGATAAGCACTTTATATTGGCGAGCTCTCATAATCGTAAAAGCAAGGATTGAGACGGGAGCACTGAGGTTCAGATAAATTAAATGACCAATCTGAGGTCATACAGCCAGTGAATAGGAACATGCTCCTTCCAAACTCAGGTCTCTTTTATTCCCATGCTGTCACTGCGTTCTGTTTTCTTCTCCCAGTGTACATCTCTATGCCTTATGAAGCCATTGACTGCAGTGGTTATGGCAGAGTTTCAACTCGCTTGACTTTGGGGTTACCCCAAGCTTGCACAGCATGCTTCTAGGTAGGTGAGTCTGGGTGGGTCGTGGAGGCGTAGCTTTGGCATCCGTCTCTGTCTCCCTCGTCCCTGCTATCTGGCATGCCTCCCCTGTTCTGCCTTTTGGTTGACACAAAATAAGTAAAAGCGCCTTTGTTACCGTCTGCCAGCGGTGCCAAAGCTATGGCATGCATGGTGCAGGAGGCACGCAGAACCCTGTCCGTGACACAGGAGCCAGGTTGCCCCAGAAGTGGCCCAGCAGCTGAACCTCGGATAACAGCCCACATAGGCACTATGCGCATGCTCGGGAAGGGGTGGTGGAGGTGAAGAAGGACCTCGTAAGTCTTTGGGGCACTTGGTCTCTATCACTACCGCCCTGCTGCCATGATGTCTGCTCCCAGCCAGCTGATCACGGACTGAGTTCATAGCATGTTAGCAGCTTCTCTTCAGCTGTGGGTGTGCAGTATTCTGTGTCAGTGAGGCAAAGGCAAAGGTGGCAGCAGTCTGAAATTTTCTCTGGGCTCTCTGCAGCAGGCCTCAGCCCATGCCACTTGCTCCTTGGACCTTTCCTCTGAATGGATGTTTCAGTCCAACGGAGGCACCTACAGGCTTCCGTGCTCACCTACCTGCTTCTTGGACTCAGGGTGCAGAAGGCCACTGCAGAAAGTGAGAGGGATGGAGGGAGCGAAGTCAGAATATACCCCCTCCTTTCCACATCTCCAGCTGCTTTGTTAGCGCAGCTCCAGCCTCCTGCTCACTCCCTCAGATACATCCTAGATTCAGCTGCGCCTGCCGACATGTTTCTCTCCTGTCTGTTCAGCTTGAGGCAGCAGCAGCTCTCTGTTTCTGCAGCCATTTGGGGGCTTCACAGTCCTCCCTCTGGCATCCTGGTTCTGCCATGATTTGTGTCACCTACTCATGGATTATATTTCTCTGTTAGAGTCCTTAGAATAACTTTCGGTTTTCCATTTGAACTGACGGATCCACTCCATATCCTGTCTTTCATGAAGAGTGATGATCAATCCCCTGAACCCAACATACATGACGCAGGAACTTGTCGCTGATGACATGGTATGAAGCCTAGGAGCAGTCCCAAGATTCTGTCAGTGTTTATCTTTATTAGAGTAGTAGTAGTTGTTGTTGATATTTTTTTACGTCCTACTTTCTGGCTGACGAGGATGTCAGTGTTCTAGCCAAGACTTCTGGATGACAGAGCTGTGTCAAGAAGGAAATGATAATGCATTGCTTAGAGGTGGCCCTGGGAGGCACATGTCTGGAAAACCTGGGGTGCTGAGGGAGTTCAGCAGGCAGATGGGAGCCAAAGCAAGGTGATAGATGAGTCAGGGATTCACTGTGCCACGCAGGCTGGCCCTGAAGTCACTATGCAGCCCAGGCTGGCTTCGAACTCACTACGTCCTGTCTCAGCCTCCCGAGGGCTGGGATTACAGGCATGCACCACCATGTCTGGCTGTTCTATGACTATATAAGTACCTGAAGCTAGACACTGTGAGTAAAAGAGCTCACAGTTCTGGAAGCTGAAAATGCAAAGTTAGGTGGCCCCAATCTCTTGGTCCTCTCTGATGAAAACTCCCCCGGCTGGGACACAGCCTGGCAGAGATGAGGAGAGGGAGGTGGTCGTGTGCAGCAGAGCCTAGGCATGCCCAGGGGTCTGGTCTCCCTTTGTTACAACTCATTCACCCCAGAGCTCACGTGCTCTACGAGGCCAGGCCCCTCTTAAAGGTCAGCCACCTTTTAGCATCTCTGCACTGGGCTCCAAACTTCAGCCCATAAATGACAGGAAGACTCAATAAAACACATCCAACCACAGCAGAGCTGTGTGCCTTTGTTTGCCTTAGTGTCGTGCTACTAGAGTAAAATTGACGTGATACTCCTTTTTTTCCTTTAACCTGGTCTCACAGGTTATTCCAAGCCTTAGGTTCCTTGCTTTGGCACAGTTTTCCCCCCTCAAAAGAAACTGCTTAATCTCACTGTTAATTACCAGTATTTCACGTACATGTTATTTTTTGAATGATTTTAGAAATGGAATCCAGGGCTCAGCTATGCAAGACAAGGACTCTTCTCAGCCTTTTTTATTCTTTAATTTTAAAACGGCCTTCTTGCCCAGGCTGATCATAAATATGTAGTCTTTCTCCTGCCTCGGCTGCCTGGCCAGGACTGCTGGGAGTGCAACTGAGCCTGGCTTGTGTTTTGTTTGTTTGTTTTCTAGTGGTTCTTGGTTTAATCTTCAACTTCTTGCTATGAAGGAAGTTCTCGGCCTTTCAGTTCCAGCAGGCTTGGGCCCAAGTGTAGTTCTGTTATTTATGAGCTAGGTCAATTTTAATTTCTCTGATTTAATTTTCTTTATCTATAAAACACAGATAATAGTACCTGTATCACAAGGTGCATGACATGAAGTAATAGGCACTGAATACATATTTTCGTGTTTATATTGTAAAACCAGCCGTATTCACATTTAGGTTTTTTTTTTTTCAATCTATTTATTTATTTGGTACAGGGTCTTGCTACACAGCTCAGACTCATGGTGAACCTCATGTCTCAGCCTCCCCAGTGCTGGGGTTACAGGCGTGCACCACCAGGTCCTGTTTCAGTGGCTAACACGGCACAGCGCTGACACGGGCTGAGCCCAGGTCCTTGAGCTTGCCAGGCACGCTCTTAGAATGCCAACCTATGTCCCCAGCCCTCCATTTAGTCTGAATAAAGAAAAAGAACTATTCTGTATATCCCTGAAATAATTCATGATAATAGTTTTTAAGGAATGTAAGCTTTAAAAAGAAACATTAAAAAAGTGACGCACACCTGAGCCACCAAAAAAAAAAAAAAAAATCCTTTGGGGACAACCCGCTCAGGAGCCCCTCCTGTGCCTCTCTCGGACAGGAGCTTTCTTTCCCCCAGTAAATATATTCTGCTCAAAAAAAGAAAGAAAGTGACACATTGAAAGTAGAATACATTCCCCCAAAAGTCCAGGGCAACCAGCTGTCCTTCAGTGTGGGGTGTTTCTTCAGTCAAATGACCCATGAGGGTGTTGGCTTGTTCCCACAGACCTTGTGGTCCTCCACCCACAAAGTGTTTCCTTAAACACAATGACATCAAGGCACCAGAAAGACCCCAGGAGGAGAAGCCAGCCATCACATGGAAAATTACCCTCCTCCAGCTCAACCTAAATGTGGAAAGAATACAGGACACTCACTCACTCCTTAAATTGAGCTTCTTTCTTTAAAATAATTTTTCCAGCCATTTAGTGAGATTTGTTTTGCTATTACTCGATTTGAGAGGTGCTAGAATTTGTTCATCAGAAGAAGCCCCCAGTTCTCATGTAGTAAGTCTTAAACTGCAGCACAATCCTTTCCATGCATTCACTATTACCTATTCTCACATAGTATAAGCAGAATGACAAAGCGACAGTCAGTGCTTACATTTGGTTTGTTCATCCTTCTTGGTCAGTTTTCAAGGAATGAGATTTTTAATAATTAGAAAGTAAGGATATAAACAGAATTTGTCATGGTATATAAGTGTACATTTTTTGTTTTTTGATATAGGGTCTCGCTATGTGGTTTGGAATCATAGTGATCCTCCTGTCTCAGCTTCCCCAGTGCTGGGATTACAAGCGTATACCACCATGCATGCCCAGTTTTGGGGTTAGTGTGGTATGCCTGGGGTTCTGGGCTGGCAAGGCATGGAGTACCAGGGATCAGACTCGGGTCCTTGCACTTGCCAGGCAGGCACTTATGCCACTGAACTATCTCCCCAGCCCAGTATACTTTTTAATGTTTTATTATTTGTTTACTACTGACATGGTAAAAATCTGTAGAGCTTATGTCTTGAAATTATATATATATATATATATATATAATGTCATATATGTATTTATATATGACATTTTATATTTTATAAGTATATTTTATTTATATATGTATATATATATATATATATATAATTTATATATATTACTCCTCCTTTAGCTCACCCTCCATTCTCTCTCCTTCCTCAGATCCCCTCTTGTTTCCATTTACCTTCCTGCCTATTATTTAAATTATTTATACTTTGGATTTCTTAAATTACAGAAACCATGTAATATTTTAGTTTCTTAGTCCATTTATTTCATCTGTTATCATAGTCTCAAAATATATTCATTTCCCTAAAAATGATTCAATCTTATCCTTCTTTATAGCAGAGTAGTATTCCATTGTGTATATATACAACCCTTTCTTTACCTGTTCATTCACTGACTTCTGTAATTTGCGATGCTCACTTGTACTGCTGTAACTGTGGATGAACAAGAATTTCTTTCTTTCTTCTAGCAGTGGCAAAGCTTATTTGGAAAAGCAAAAGTGAAGAGTGAGGGAGGAATTGGCTCTACAGAATGAGCCTGGGCAAAGTAAAAGATGAAAAAGCAAGCAAAAAGAACATCCTGGAGAAAGCAGGGTGGGTTGTTATCAAGGGAACTATGGCAGTCAGGTGTCACTTTAATATAATGACTTTATTCCAAGAAAAACACTCAAAAGCCGTCTAACTAGGTCAAGTGGAATTTCTATTTTTAGTTTTTTTAAGGAGTCTTGTCTTTTTTTTTTTTTTTTTTGAGACAGGGTCTCACTGCAGTTCCGGCTGGCCTTAAGCTCACTTTGTAGCTCAGGCTGGTCTCGAACTCACAACAATCCTACTGCCTCAGTCTCCTGAGTGCTGGGATTACAGGCATGCACCACCACACCCGGCTTAAGGAGTCTTTTACTGATTTTCATGGTGGTTGTACTAATTTATATTTCCACTAACAATGTCAAAGATGCCTTCCCTAGGGGCCAGGGAGATGGCTCAGTAGAATAAGTGCTTCCCTGGCAAGCGTAAGGGCCTGTGTTCCACAAAAAAAAGAAAGAAAAGAAAAAGATGATGCCTTCCCCCCACACCTGCGTTTATCTTTGGTGGTGGTGGTGGGTCACTCCCCCAGCGGGGCTGTATAATAACCATTCTTTTTTATACATATATTAGTACAGGGTCTCACTACACAGATCAGACTCGGAGTGATCCTCCTGCTTTCAGCCTCCCAAGCACACAACACCCAGTCTCAACTACGCTCTCAGTGTGCCCCAGGGCAGGACTGGCATGGCTTATGGTGCCAGGGATCGAACCCCAGCTGCTGTGCTCTACTTAAGGCACTTTAACCCACTGAGCTATCTGGCCAGCCCTTATAATAGCCATTCTTAATGGACTGAAATGGACTCTCAATGTGGTTTTTTGTTTTGTTTTGTTTCTTTTTCCTTTTTCTTTTTTTTTTTTTTGTATTTAGTGCAGGGTATACAGGGTCTATCTGCACAGATTGGACTCACAGCGATCCTCTTGTTGTCACAGCCTCCCAAGCATGGGATTACAGCACGCACCACCAGGCCCAGTCTCTCAATGTGGTTTTGATTTGCATTTCTCTTAGGGCTGAAGATGCTGACCATTTTTTTACATAACATCAGCCATTTGCACTTCTTTTGAGAAGTGTCTATTCACTTCAATGGCTCATTTTTTTTTGCTGAGCCTTTTATTTTTTTGGGGGGAGGGCAACTTTTTGAGTTCTTTATTCTAAATATTAGTCCTCAGTTTAAGGAATATTTTGTAAAAAGTTTACCCAATTCTGTAGATTGTCTCTGCACTCTATTGGTAACTTTTTCATTTGATATCATTCCATTGATTATATCTTGTGCAACTGGGGTTCTACTTAGGAATTCCTTGCTTATTCCTAAGTCATTAAGATTTTTACATTTTTTTCTCCAGCAAATTCAGTGTTTCTGTTTTTATATATAGGTCTTTCATCTTTATGGATCTACATGCATTCTCTTTTTGCGTGTGTGTGGTTGGCTAGCCTGCCCTGGGGACGGGGCTGGTGTGGCAGGTGGTGCCAGGGTTTGCAGTGCTGTCCCTGCACTTGCCCAAGCTTCCCTAAGCAGGCACTTTAGACTGCTGAGCTAGCTCGCTGACCCATGGGCTGTTCTTCTGCCCATGGATAGCCAGCTTTCTCAGCATCATTTGTTAAAGAGGGTATCTTTATTTCCAGTGCATGTTATTTATCCTTTTGTCAAAAATCAAATTCATGGAATGGTTTCTGCTCTTTCATTAACAAAAACATGTCATTTTTTATGCCAGTACCATGCTGCTTTTATTTCTGTAACTTTACACCATAACTTTAAATATGGGATTGTGATGTCTTCAGCTTTGCTTTTGCTGTTTAAGAGTGGGGTTTTTTTTTGGTTTTGTTAGAAATACTGTTTGTACTTTGGTCGGAGTTGCACTAAATCTGTATATAATTTTGGATAATATAGCCATCATGACAATATTCATTCTGCCTATTCAAGAACAAGGAATTCCTTTCTATTTTTTAATGTCTTAGTCAATATCCTTTCCCTC